>LAPY01000587.1:117864-127873 GCA_000970635.1 Eragrostis tef
AACGCTCTTCATTCTGATCTGATATTCGATCGCTTAATCGACCAATTGCTTGTTCATTAGCATTAGGATCTAGAGGATTAGAATTGGGTGGTGAGAGAAGCCATTCGAAATCTGTGCGCGGATGACGCGTGAGGTTGTGGGTTGGTACGCTGGATTTGGGGGCTGGCAATTTGCAACACGTGCGGTCGTGTATCAATGATTTGGTTGGTGAGGCGACGCTGTATGGAAGGTGCAGGTCCGTGCGAGAGATGTCGTGTGTTTTATGCGGCACCAGTTTCAGCTACAAGCAGACCAACATCGAGGGACGGGGTGTGGGTAGCACGAACGGGTTAGAAACAGCTGTACGGTACCTTCACTCGGCTTACCTGTTAATTGAGGGGCGGAAAAACAGTCTGCTGCTCAACATTGTCCATTCAATTAGCGAAGCGCAGAATCAGGTGGTCCATAGATCGGGACTGTGTAGTTGGCTGAAATAATGCGAATATGTGGTACAGACAGCTGAAACTATTATGCGATGTATCGTTTGAGCTGGAATGCTGTGGCTGGAATAACGTACGCCATAGGCAGTTCAATCTGGTATATGCTGTGCATGTGCATGCTGGGAGTTCGGAAAATGTTATATTCCTGAATCCTGATTGTGGGGTTTACCCTATTAATTACACTAGCATGCATATGGGACTTCCTCCAGTGGTCCTTCCCAATGATTTGAGAAGAAAGGGTGATATTGCCAATTGTTGGTTTTGACTGGAGACCAGGTGAGTCGTCTCATAAATACCATGATTATTGACATCACCTGAAGAGCCTGTCTTTGGGATAAGACGAAATTCCAACTGTTAGAATGCCGTTGTTTGTGTACTGCTGCACACAATTACACTGGAACATCATTATACAGAATGTTGCTGTTGGTGCACTCGCGTTAAATGTATTTATTTTCAGTTCAAATTGTAGTTTTCTTCTGGAACATGTAATCCTTTTGTTCAACAACTCCTTGTGCTGTTTGTGTATGTTGAGATGAGGGAGCAGCTTTGAAGGCATGTTGTTTATGGCTGTTTCTCTTCTTGCAGTTATAAAGTAGTTTGTCTGATCAGTTTTGTCCTTCTTTTTTTGTGCTGTGTCAGTTACCACTGGATCAGAAAGAAAGGAAGGCCTGCTCCTAGAGAAATCGCGCCTATAGTTGTTTCCAATCATGTCTCCTACATAGAGCCAATATTCTTCTTCTATGAGTTGTTCCCAACCATTGTTTCATCTGATTCACATGATGCCCTACCATTCGTTGGAACAATTATTCGAGCGATGCAGGTAAAGGTCTTTACATCTTCTTCTTGGAAATTGCAATTTGCTAGACTCTTGTAGGATTTGTACCTTTTACAGGTTATATATGTCGATAGATTCTCGCCAGCTTCAAGGAAGGCTGCTGTAAATGAAATAAAGGTAAGAATTGCCCCTCTCATGCCAATAGTTTCTCCTCGTGCCATTTAATTGCTTACATGGTGTTACAGACGTTATACTTGGCCACCTATAAAGTTTTGCCTTGCTTTTTTGGTAACTTGTAAGGTAGAATTAACAAGCAGAACAAAACGTTTGTGCTTGCAGCTGCTTATTTTACAGGTTCTTGTAGGGTCATTTTCCACTAGACAATTGTCAATACAAGCCAACTCATCATAGAATATAATAGTATAAAATAAAATGATTGTCTATTTGTTATTTGTTCATATGGTACATACTCTTTAGGATGTGCTTTCAGAGAAAGGCAGCTTGCAATAGCTTTCCGCGGGTCCTGTTATTTCCCGAAGGCACAACAACAAATGGGAGATTCCTGATTTCATTCCAACATGGCGCATTCATACCTGGCTACCCTGTTCAACCTGTTGTTGTCCGTTATCCACATGTGCACTTTGACCAATCATGGTGAGCTTTATAAATGAAAGTGCATCCTTCTTTTCCAAATACATTCTTTTTTGCTTGCCTCAACATCGTCATTTTTATGCCCTCTTTGCATTTCAGGGGAAATATATCATTGTTGAAGCTCATGTTCAAGATGTTCACCCAGTTTCACAATTTCATGGAGGTATGCATGTTTTCTGAGTTTGGCGGATCAAATTTCTGAATTCTCACCTACTATGACTTTTTGGCATTTACCACTTACACAAGTCATACCTGGCTACCCTGTTCAACCTGTTGTTGTCCGTTATCCACATGTGCACTTTGACCAATCATGGTGAGCTTTATATATGAAAGTACATCCTTCTTTTCAAAATACGTTCTTTTTTGCTTGCCTCAAGATTGTCATTTTTTATCCCCTCTTTGCATTTCAGGGGAAATATATCATTGTTGAAGCTCATGTTCAAGATGTTCACCCAGTTTCACAATTTCATGGAGGTATGCATGTTTTCTGAGTTTGGCGGATCAAATTTCTGAATTCTCACCTACTATGACTTTTTGGCATTTACCACTTACACAAGTGATTTTTGTTAATGACAGGTAGAATACCTCCCTGTTGTTTACCCACCTGAGATCAAGCAAGAGAATGCTCTTCATTTTGCAGAGAATGTAAATATGATCAACTCCTGCAAATTGTTTGCATTCTCGACCAGCAAATAGTAATGCTTTCTTCTTGTTTCTTTTCTCTTTTTTGATTCTTGCAGACCAGCTATGCTATGGCACAGGCCCTTAATGTTTTGTCGTATAATGAGCTGGAAAGGGAAAAGGGTTATGCATAGAGTACAGCATGATAATTACATTAGAACTCCTGCACACTTAATCTGACACCATCTGTCAACTGTAATCCTTCATAATTCCATATACTTTTGGTTAACTCGAAACGTACATGTCAATCATCGAATATGACCTTCATCTCTAATAGATGAGTTTTCTGTTTGCAGGAGAATTGCTCAAATTACATGGTAGAAATGGCTTGGGTAAAAGATGTAAGTTTCTCCTAAATTGCATGTGCATGCGGTACACCAATACACTGTGACGTCAATGTCTTACCAAGAACAAAAGGAACACCAACATATTTTATTATCAATGAAAGTTATGGTACTAAATAGATCAAAGCATTCCAACAAAATTTTCTAATTCTGTCCACTCATGTTTTAGAAGCGGGAATGCATAAAAAACGATGCATATAGTCATAAAGATTACAAAGAAAAAGAAGCTCCATTACCGTCCCATGCATCATAGTCTGGTATCTAGTCTCTTTGTTCTTGCCCCGTGAGCAAAGCATGATGCATATACTCCAGCAACTTATATCTGATTTTGTTCTTCCTTTCAGATTTACGGTGTAAGCACAGCAGAAGCTATGGAACTCTTGGAGCACTTTCTGGCTATGAATCCAGACAGCAAGTAAGTCTCCTCACTCCTTATTAACAGAGAACTACCATCATCTTATTGTTAGCAGACGTGTCTGCACTCTGTATTGTTCTATTATTTGATAAATCCATGATGAATAGTTAATCCCTGGCAGTGGACGTGTGAAAGCACAAGATTTCTGGGCTCTTTTTGGTCTAGATTGCAGTCCTCTATGCAAAAAGGTACTGGCATACTTCACCTGCAAATGCTATGAAGCCTAGCAGATCGTCCCTCTTTTCTGAACCTCTACTCTTTTATTCTCAGATATTCCACTACTTCGATTTCGATAACAAGGAATCCATTACATTCCGTCAGGTATTTACTTCAACTACAGCTATCCTTCAGTTTCATAAACCTTAATTCTTCATAGTGGATCAGCGGCCCTTGAGTAAACGTGTTTGCTTGCTTATCATTTATGCAGCTCCTGATTGGGTGTGCACACCTCAGGACACAGCCGTTGTTCCAGGGTGCCTGCGGAACTGCCTTTGAGAAGTGCAGGGATCCTGAAACATCCGACATCTCTCGGGCGCAGCTAACTGATGTCCTGCGGTTAAGCATGCTGCTTCCGGCTGACGACGGGGTAAGTTGACACCGCTGCAA
The DNA here is from genome assembly GCA_000970635.1 of Eragrostis tef. Taxonomy (NCBI): domain Eukaryota; kingdom Viridiplantae; phylum Streptophyta; class Magnoliopsida; order Poales; family Poaceae; genus Eragrostis; species Eragrostis tef. The sequence goes on from LAPY01000587.1 coordinate 121,816, forward strand.
TGCATAATGCTGTTGCGACTTGCTAACCGACCGTCACCGTCCATACTCAAGTCACCCGGCCATGTGTCTCTTGCAGATTCTGAAGCTATTCAAAACGTTCGACATTGACGATGACGAAAAGATCAGCAGGGACGATTTCATCAGTTGCCTCTCCAAGTTTCCTTTCTTGATCGCGCTCTTCGCCGGCCCGATCAATGGCGAAGTGTACATCGAGATCGTCTGATGCAGTGCCGTGTAAGAGTATAGGCTGGAGCTGCAAGACGCAGGCAGGGGACCCTTATATTATGTTTGTACACGGGACTCCTACAACTCCACCATCCATTTTGAGACAACTTAAACCACCCCTTATCATGCATGGGGTGCAGCAAGTGGCTAACCAGTATAGTGCTTCGTTTTTAGTTAGTTTTTTCATTGAAATTATTATTACGGTAAGCTGTTGTGAGATACGTGCTGGATTATGCGTCTGATAGTACAACATCGATCAAACTGAGTGCACATAGAAAGCATTTGTAATCTTCTCTTGTAACAATGAAATGACTGTTTTGTACGGATTACTTGGTACGTCTGCAACTTTGAGCTCACTAAACACTACACAGAAAGTCCATGAGCGTTTATCATAGAAGCGGCAAGTGTACGACGCATTGTGACTGCACAACAACTTAAGATGGGCAATGAATCATCAACATCGCACGGGGCTATCATTTTGATAGCATCTGTTTCTACATCTTATTTCTTGAGGTTATTTACATAGTCAAAAGAAACCAAAGAAAATGAAAGAGTTCGAATCAGAACGGCTCAAGGTGGCTAAAAAAGACACTGTCGAGGCAAACGAAACCAATTCTTTACAGTATATATGCGTCCTACCCCTTTCCTTTTTGTTTCCCTTGTGTTGCTGGTATTTTTACATCACAATGCATTTCTCTTTCTTCGATTCACTTCTTTGTGGAGGCGGAGCATTGGACCTCTGCACAAGGATCACACCAATGATCAGAGCCATCATACAAGCCACATAGATTGCAGCAATCATCATTAAAAAAGCAGTGAAGGTACAGAAAAGGAATATCAAAGGCTAGGCATGTTGTGACAGGCGCCTTCAAGTTAAAGAGATCATTGGAACATATCATGGATTTTGTTATAACTTAGCTAATCCAGCAAGCGACCGTGTTGTATGCTGAGCTTATTTACTCACAACTGAGCTTAGGTGACAACTGATTTTGTTCGTTGGTATGAAGTGCACCAAGTGGAAACTGGGAATTTTGCACCACTATAATAGCAGAATGCCATGTGTGAACCATAAAAAGCCTTTGGTTGCGGTTACGTTTGGATACAAAAAGAACCTTCCTAAACACAAAATGTGATGGTGCTATGTGATAATGAGAATAGAGGAATTTGATGGTGGTATGAATACATTTGTTATTATAATAGAAAAATCCATCAGAATTACGAAACTTACCCTTGGACCAACAACAAGCCCTGGTCGACCTGATTGACTTGGTGGTTGCTGTGTCTGCTGTTGCTGTTGTTGTTGCTGCTGCTGCCTCTGTGGTGGAGACTGGTGTCTTTGAGGTTGCCGCTCAAACTCCTGCTGTTGAAGTGCTATAGCTAGCTCTAGATCCGAGCTGCCACCATAGAAGACAACACAGATGCACATGTTAGTAGGCAATACATGTGCAAATATAAGTGAAACAATAACATCACGTAAACATATAGTTTATCTTGTGGTCATATTCATTTCAGTGCTCCACTTGTGCTACTGCATTTTGCTATTCTCGTCCTGTATCAGCACATTCGTCAAAACAACTAAAGTCATGGAAACTTGTTAAGTGGGCTTCCCTAGAACACTTGACTTGAGTTGTTACAGCCATCACTATAATTCAGGTTTTTTATCATATCATACTGATTATGCATTGGCTAAAACATGCTTGACAATATTGGTGAACATGCCTAGTGCACACATCTTATTTATGATGATACAACACATTAGTAAACCCATGATCTCCGTAAACCGTCCGGTACAAATCCCAAGATCCCTAGTCAATACATCAACCGAGGAAAAAGTGATCTTAGAGAGTCAATGCACTTGATTTACAACAGAATAATGTGTAACAAACTAAAATCTAGAGTGAAACGCTAAGCAGGCGGTCAATCTTTGTTTAACCAATATTCGGGGCTACACGGCTGTTTAGGACAACAAACAAGCACAAACGGAGCCAGGGATGTGAACGCAAACAACAAAGAACAGCAGGCAAAAGATGAGACTATGGCTTAAACTAGCATCGCGGTATTAATGAACAGATGGACACTTGTTGCACCTTACAAATTTACACACCAGTATTCACATGGTTGCTGTGGTCAAAACTCAAAAACATTATACACTGCCTGAACAATAAAGCATTGCAAGAAAAGGCAGGTAAGAAGTCCATACTTTTCAGATGAATGAGGTAGAGTGGAGTTATCATACTGAGCAAGATAGTCCTGCAGACACATAAATTTGAAGTAGGTAACATAGTACACAGTGAAACGTTGAAAACAAGTTTATTGATGATGTTATTATACATACAGCAGTACTCGTCATAGCCTGCTGTTCATTCCACGAATCATTCCTCGGTGTTTCAGCTTTAAATGGCGTGAAACTCCATTCACCTAATCATTGCAAATTGAGAATAAGTAAATCAATCAGGGTTTACATTTCAAGAAGGAATAAAACGTCAGAAAGAGGACATACCTCATCCAACTTTTGCCATACCAAATCAGTTTGGCTTATAAAGCCCTGATCGGTTGCTAGGAGATACAGATCTCCATTGTACTGAAGAAAATACACAGAAGAAATCACCAGCGGGCTCATTTTAGAAATCGGATATCACTCAGTAAAACGGGCATACCTTGAACATAGTATTGAAGTGATTATTACGGAAGAAGACACAAAGCTCTCTCTCCTTAAGTCCCTCTTGTAAACAGAAGAGGCTGCAGTATCAAAAGTTGACCGTGTGATATATATAACAATACAACGAAAACAAGTATGTTTTCGAAAACAATAAAATAGATATATACCCATATACAGTTAATTGGTTAGCAGTACTATGCAGAAAGTTATCAATCAGCTCCCCTGCAAATAAATCAAATAAGAGCATGAAGCCAAATATAGTGAATAAAACATCCAGGAGATAAAAAGATCTACACATGGTTGATCGGTCAAAAACTGGAAAAACAATTCTCACATTGATGTTCTGTAGCCGTGTCTTCCGAGCAATCGCTAGTTTTCCCAAGCTTGTCGGCCTGTTCAGCTAGAACCACCTCACCTTCATACACTGGTTCTTGATTTTCATATGCCATGTTTCCAGTGCCAAGCACATGCTCTTCTCCTTGGTATATTGGCTCGCTTTCCTGGATGCTTGAAGAGAGAGTCTCAGAATCATCTAATGAATCCATTTTCCCATCCACCACTTTAGTAGCATGACTTGGAGCAGCTTCACAAGCTGCACTTGATGAGCCACAAGTGACCTCAGTATCAGTAGACGGGCCATGAATTTCCACATCAGAGTTTTCTCTGCAGGTTTCTTTATCAGCTTCACCGATAGCAGGAGCAGCAGGCTGTTCGCTGGGAGCAACAGGCTCAAGAGAAGAAGCAGGAGTGGATTCTGAAGGTTGGACAGGTACAAGAAGATCCTCTGGTAGCATATTATTCATTCCACTGTCCTCTGGTTCTTTAGATGTTAAAGCTTCTCGGGGTTCTCCAGGAATATCACTACCATTAGCAAAACCATTTGTGTCCTGTAACATAGAACCATCATCGCTCACAGCATGGTTGCCATGTTCCTCTTTATTTGTTTCTCTAACCATCTCAGGTGCCTCTGATCGAAAACTCTCACTTTGAGGTGTTTCCTCCATGTTGGAGGATGAGTGACTTTGAGAAGCATCAAAGGAAAGAGATCCATTAACAACATCATCAACAGCATCAGCTTTAGATAGGTTAAGCACTCTCATCAGTTCCTCTTCTTCCTCACGATCACCTCGCCTCATTTGCAGTTCAGCTGGCTCTGAGAGTGTAAGTTCATCAAATGATCTCCCTCGAGAAACAGTGGGTGAAGGAATCCTTAATGCTGCAGTTGTTGCAGCAGCAAAATCAACAGTTTCTTCCTCCATATGTTTACTCTCTTCTGTTGGTTTCCCTGATTTAAACTCAGCAAGCCCAGAAGCAAGAGCATTGTAGGACTTTGATCCAATAGCTGTAGCAGTTTCAGTGTCCTAAAAAACACCATGAATCAGCATGGCAAGTAAATGGACTGCAATCAAATTTAGTAGAGTAATTATGCATCCATCATATAGCGGAGCCTACATGTTAAAGCGGATATCAATGTTGAACAAGAAGTGCAGCAACAGCCAAGAGATGGCAGTTAAGAGACTGGTGGGTACGCGTCCAAGATTGACAGTTTTGAATTAGACAATAAATCCTAGATCAACAAGTTTTAATCAATACACAACTGTAGATCAGTCAAGCCCAGCAAATAATTCAAGCATTTAGTAGCAGAATGAGTAATGCAGTTGAAATTCAATCCCAACAGAAAAACTTCAAAACCAATGTTTTCCTAAACGGTAAACGCTAACAGTCAGTGACCCATCACTTAGCGTTTAAATTGTCTACGCGCGTTTAGACGGGCTAAACGGTTTGCTACTGTAGCGCATTACTGCAGGGTAAGAAGGAAAGCAAAAAAAAGGGGGAAAGAAAAGAGAGAAGGGCAGCGAGAGTGTGCTGCTGGGCTATCCGGTCCATCAGCAGGCCGCCAGGCCCACAGCCACCTATCCCCTTCCCTTATCCACGTGTTCATCTGCTCCTCCCATCCTTCCCTAATCAGCAAGCAGATGAACACCAATAGCCATTCACAGATCAACACCAGCCATTCCTTCTCCGCCGTCGCTCCCCAGCTCCTCCCTGCAGCCCACTCCTGCTCCACCAACGCTCCGCCTCCATTGCTCCCTGATCGTCGCCTGCTGCGCCCAGAGCTCTGTTCCCATGCTCCTCCATGTGTTCCTTCAAATTGGCTGCGACAGCTTGTTTGAGAGATCCTTGCGGCGGCCACAAGCGCGGGGAAAGAGGATATGGCGGCTTGTGGCAGCTTTCCCTCCAACTTTTCCTCTCTTCTCGCTCCCTCCCTGCATGGCGGGTGGACTTCCATCTCCTAGTCGCTGCCCGAGCCGGGGACCCGTGTAGAACCATCCACAAATCGTCTCGGGTAGGGTGTTTATGCTGTTTTTCTCCGATTTTGACCATATATAGGTCAACCGTTAGGGCCTAAACTAGTTCAGACTATAGACTAGAATAAACTAGGAACAACACGAAATACACATTTCCCATTCAACACAGCAATATCGTGGGAGAAAAGGAGGTATATAATTCTGATGTTGTAAGATAGCACACCTGAGGATCCACTATCCATCCATGGTATAGTGGGATATCCAGAAGATCAAATATGGCACGTTCTCGTGTGAACTCAAAATCATCAATCCTGCAATGCCCAAACACCCGTCACCATCAGAACAAACAAAATAACCCAAGCAAAAAGGCACTGTGTATTACTGCAAACCCAAACTTACTTCCTGAACATCACATTCACGTCGATGCCTGTCGTCAGGCGCGGTAGGAGGTCAATCGAGTCAGCCACGTTCTGCTCTCTGTTTCGAACGTACTCCTCGTCCTTATCCTAATCACATCCAAAAACCACTCACACGCTGATGGAAACCACAACCAACGTCAACTTCGCGAGGTGAATCAAACCTGCAAGCTGTTGTTGGAGTCGATGAGGCGCTCGGCGACTAGCGAGAGCAGCCTCTGCTGAGACACCTCGCTGGCGTCCGGGTTCAGGCTGATCACATTCTTCAGCAGCAGCACGTTACCTGCACACATGCGCGCGCAGGCGAAATGAGAATCTCAGTCAACCAGGCAACGCACGCGCGAGTGCGAATCAGACTAGGGAGAGCTCACAGATGGCGAGGAGCGGGCAGGGGCCGTTGTCATTCTGATAGACGATGGGCGTGCGCCGCCCGAGGAAGTCGACGGCCC
>LAPY01000587.1:150802-160944 GCA_000970635.1 Eragrostis tef
CCGCGGCCGGGCGGACGACGCGGCGGTGGGCCAGCTGCCGCCGTCCTCGGCGGAGTACCACCAGCTCACGGGCGCCGGGAGGGACGAAGAGTCGCCGGCGGGGAGCAGCGAGGCGGCGGCAACGGCGGTCACGTCCGCGGCGGTGCTCATGGACCCCTACCCGACGCCCATCGGAGCCTTCGCCGCAGGCACCCAGTTCTTCCCTCATAACCCTAGAACCTAAGCTAGCTTAGCTACTAGCTTCTCCATTCATAATCCCACCTCAATTCCTTCATCGTTTCATTTACTAAGCAGCTACTTCCAAGTTAAGATGATTATGATCAGCTAAGTCGGTCGTTGTCGGGATCAGAAAACAAGAACAAGAGAAGAGATTTTAATTATTATTGTTATTACTCGTTCGAGTCGTCCTCCTTGATCGATGAACACTAATGCGTCTTCGATCGAGCATAATGTTGTTACGTGCACCTATTAGAGCTGGTATTACCCTACAGCTTGTTGATCAATTAGCTAGCTAGCCGGCTTATTGCAGCGCAAAGAGAAGAATTCAAGTGTAGTCTTGCTCAATCATGAGAGTTGAATTGTCCTCAATTGTTTACTCCATTTCACATGCGGCATGTGATTAGTTACTAGCATTATGATAGCATTATTTTGTTAAGATAGTCCCTTGGGCCTTGGGTACCACTACGTAGGAGTACTAAGTATACTAGACAATGTGACTTGGTTGCAATATTTTGTTTTTGCATGGGAGAAGCTTCTCTGTGGCTTTGGCTTGCATTATCCAAAGTTTGGGAGTCCTTGCTGTTTTTTATATGATTCATTGCACGTTTTAGGCTCTAACAGTCGATGCATAGATCGAATGTTTATATTTGTTCTTCCGGTTTGGTTCTTTTTAAGCAGCTAACAGCCTAACAACTGCTGTGTGCCTTGGGATGGATGAGCAATCAGCTTAAGCCAGAACAAGGGAAAGTACCGCAGTACTATATTTCTCTATGCATGCATTTTTCTGGGATCGATGTGGCTTTTGGATTAGTGTTCCTTTGGCTAATATCGATCGACAATGCTACCTTGTGCCATCTTGCATTGGCCTCTCCTCTCTTTCTCTCTCTTCTCTTCTCTTCTCTCTCTAGAGTACATAGTGACCTTGTCACACCACTGTTCCTCTTTTTCTAGGGGTACTATTTCCAATATTCTTTTGGTGAAGTGACGTAGATCAATGTCACAATTCTTTAACAATAAAAAGGAAATGCACCATATACCAACCAATACCAGTCACATGGAATGATGGAAGAATGTCAACAATGTTCATGATTTGTCGTCTAAAACAACAATTCCACCGATTCGTATTAGCTCTAGGCACAAGTCTCTGCTGAAAGCCAGCAATGCTTGTTAATGCTAGCTACTTTGTCTCCATCTGATCCATTTTTCTGTTTCAGTTAATTATTTGGATTAGTTGCGCATCAACATTCATATATATGTCCATCCATAATTTCAAACAAACAGCACACAGAAAAAGAAAGAGCACGTACAGTTGGTATGATCCATCTCTTGTCCTAGCTTCGCCACGCAGTGGCGGAGATAGGATTTTCAAATTGGGTGTGCACAACAACTTCACAATCACATTAGCTCTCTTAACATTCAAGCTCTATTAAGCCAAAAATAAAGCACACATACTCCATCTGTAAAATAGTTTTTGAGCTAGATATTAATCTATTTTTTATGATTTGTGACAAACACTAATATACATATATATTATGGCTATTGAAAATTAGTCTCTTTACAAAAAATATTGGGTGGTCCCTTGCACACCCTTCCTCCATGCTGGCTCCGCCGGCACGCACTGTAAATGAGATAGCTCGGCCGGCCTACTACACGTAGAGTGGTGCAGTATGTACTGTCATATGCTACATCTAGCTACGCCTCGTCTCTACTCTATACTACCTTGTTTCTTTTCTCCTTCACACTACAGACATATATTTTCATTCTAAAAAATAACCGCTAAGATTTTACCGGCGGATGTAGCTTGCAGAAATCAGAATGCATACCAGGAGTCCAGTACTGCAATGCAGTTCTTTGTCCTGACTAATTGCACTGGTTAGATAGATCCAAAATATGATGCATTCTTATGCGTCTGTGCGTGCCTCTTACTATTGTGGTGTACCCATGGCATGCATATTATTTAAAGTGGCGGGAAATGGTTACTAATCTGAACTTAATTACCAACGTACGTGTAAGGTTATGCTTCAGCAGAGACGAGCCCATCCCGTTTGCTCTTTTTTCGCACGATGATCATTGGATTCAACACTACACAGGGTGAGGTTTTCAAGCAAAGAGTCTGATCAGTAAGTTGCATATCTAGAATAACTAAGCCGCGTCTCTTATGGTAGATCATATGATATATAAAGTAATTTTGATGCACAAATTTTAATGCCCTTATCATTTATTCAAACCGTGAATTGTTTTATATATGCCATATGTGACGGGTGGAGTATGCAAGCATTTCATTTTGAATTTCCCACCAGGTGATCAAGGCGCATGGTACTTCTATGTTGAGAGCAATGCAATTAACTGTATATTGCTACATATATATGTGGCTTCTACGATAAAGGTACTGCAGTTTGGGAATGTACAAGCCGAACTTCCCACCATCCAGTAGCAATTAAGCTAAGCTTGAAACACATATGATTGCATCTACTGATAAATATCAGCAATTGAGTGTGACAATACATCATCTCCTTACAATGCCACGATTCGTGTTGGTAAAAAAAGATCTTTTGAAAAATCACAATTATACTTTCATAAATCGAATTTAGAACAATATATCTGTTCATAGAGGCTGCTATTTCTAAAAGTTTCTCCTTTATTGTGCCGGTGTCTGTTTTGTGCCATCTTACTAGATTTTTGTGAACTATAAAATTAGTCTGAAACCATTTATCTACGGCTTAAAAATTGAAATGCTACATAATCAAACAATTATTTTTGGTATATACAACCCGACGAGGCAAAATTGAGAGCTCGTCTTTCTTGTTACAAAATTAGAAAAGATAGTTATATTTGAATATTTTTCGTACGTTGAGTGTGGCTCGTTGGAACATGTGGCATGTAATTTGTAATAATCAAGCGGAAATGATATAGGAAACTTTGGGACTGAAACCCATCACATTTGAATGATAAAGGAAATAAATGTTTGACAGCATTTCCTTAGCACACAGTGGGCACAACAAAACTTGAATTTTGGAAAATCAAAACGATAAAGCAAATGTCAGGATTGAGACCACCACATTTACTAAATCAGAATAGCGGGCAATGAAGAGAAAATCTTTGACTTTTTTTTGGCTGTTCTGAATTATTTACGAGGACTCCGCTTAGGTCTCACACTGCTGTGCACCAATGTGTGATAATGATTTAGACTTCATTCTCTATTTCTTTCACTTAGTGTTTACGTTGCCACAAATGGTAGGTAGCACTAATGAGGTATTGTTCTTCCTTCTCCGTGCTGTTCCCATTGGTTCTTCTTTTCCTGTGATGAATGCATTATATGCTTTTGTACGTACCATCTCTCTATCATAAGGAAATTAAAATAAAATTTGATATTCACTTATGTATCGATTTCTGTGTGTACAACTCTTGATTCTTGAATCACATCATTTGTACCATCTCATCTTGGCTTATCATCAACTTGATCGACTGCATTTGAACAAAATATTAGTAATATGAATACTTGAAAATGCAACACCCTACAATATCCAGTTAACTGAGCCCTTCAAGCAAGGTACGCTACATTACACGATTAACCTCGTATACAAAATATTTGTAGATTAGCTTATATCCCTCACGAATTGGACCAACCATGTAATATTTTTCAAGAAGTGGACCATAATATGATATAAAGAACAAACAAAAGCGTGTATTGGTTGTGCATTGGTGCAACACATAGAAGGGGAGCCAATTGCACAAGCTACCCTATATAGCAGCTCACTCTCCATCTCATACATGGGAGGAAAGTGACATGCATGATGAGTTAGGCCTTGCATGTTAGATTTTGTGGACCACTTGACCTCTCCAACAACAAAATTTTGACCTTCTCACGAGCCAAGCGAGAGCTCCCTTTGCTACCTTGAGAATCCGGCTGCAACAAAGAAGGAATCAGACCTAACAATAAAAATTTATTGGGCCAATGCTACCCACACCTAACACCCTCATCTATATAAGTGTACAACCCGAGCTATATATCTAGGGGTCTAACTGTAAAGATCCATTTATTCTCAGTAGAGATATTGTCTTCATTGTACACTGGGGCTGTGGGCCGTGTTAGTGCTGGCTGGGTCCCTCCTAGTCAGCTTGTCTGTGCTTGCTTGCAAGCACGGCATGTGTAGGTGCAAGAATTTCACAGCATGAGAGTGGAGCTCTGCTAGCTAAGCTTAGGTTAAGGTCTCTGTCTCTCTTAATAGGCACGGACGCATGCATGGTTATATAGCACTTAGCGGTAGCTATTAGTGTGGGGATGGAAATGGAAGCAAGAGCGCTAACATATGTTGATGCATGGTCCCAAATAAAGCGAAGCAGAGCTTTAATTTGTAAAGGATCGGGCGCTTCACATGCCTGTCACAAGTTCAAGCGAGCACAAGGCTTAAATTCATTTGGTCAACAAATAATAGCAAGTAATCGTACTGTTCACATGAATGTATAGCTATGGCCATTAGGGCATGTAAATGTGTAAGGCTCGGTCGCTGCCGCGCTGGTAGGTACAATTTCTTTAGCGACATAATTTTGTTGCATAAATAATTTTTCTGTCGTAGATTAATTTCAGGGACCATTATTTGTTAAGAAACCCAACATTTAGATCCAATGGATATATATGTAACGCATACAGATTCCTGAGCTCATGATCGTTGCGTCAAGGTATTGAAACATGATGCTTCTAAGTTCTAATACAGCGCCACAGTATCAATAGCAGCACACAACATTATCTAAAAAAAAATCAATAGTAGCACACAATGGTTGGTCGACCTAAAAGTTGCATGGGAAAAGTTGCATATATATACCTGCGAAACGCTTAATTCTAGTAGGCATTTTAATTTTCCTCAAACAATTCTAGCGGTATCAGAATGGAATCTGTAATCGTATTTATCCGGTGCGTACTGTTCCCTTAGCTTCATGCAGCATGCAATGAGGTGATGATTAAGTGACTAAACCGTGTTTGCAGTGTACGTAGTACGCTATGGATGAATCCAGAACCTTTTGTCTTGCCTGCATGCTTTGCCTCCCAACCTTTGCTAGGATTAGTTAGGAGAAAAGAGCCCCTACACCTAGGTGAGTGAGTACTTATAGCTAATAACAATACATTATACATACTTGATAGTTAAGTATCAGACGACGCACTAGCTGGGTGCATGGGAATCCTATAGAAAGACAGGACGCGCGGCCGGGGACGTACAGCAGCTGCACATGCATGCAGAAAGAAGCCGCGTCGCTTGCTTGTCATATGCGCACGCGGTGCGGCACTGTAAATCCGCATGTGCCCGCGCCGCTCGCCGGAATATAACAAACGCGGCGAGCGATTAACTTAAGCTCAGTGCTCCGTATCGTACTGCCATGTAATGACAAAGGGAGATGCATGCAGTGTGGTTAGGAATTGTTTAGTTATATTAAACGCTGGAGCTAACGAAGCCGGCCGCTGAGATGATCCGCCATGTTGTACCGGTACTATAGATAGATTGTTGTAGAGCAGGGCTAGGTCGTAGGTAGAGGGGCGGACGTCGCCGCTAGGAGCTGGCCTTGGGCAGTGTGCGTGCGGCTGGCTTTCAGCGCTCCCACGTCAGGATCGAGGCAGAGGAGTGCTTTGTGTTTTCTAGTGCTTGACGATGGGAGGCAGCCGCGCCATCTGATGACAACCTGGTGGCGTCAAGCTGGCTAGTAGTACTAATTACTATACAACATGCCGTTTCATAGGAGTATTTCATGCTAATTACAATAGTTCTTTGCTGGCTACCTCTATATGCTTGTCTCAGTAGTACGTCCTATTACAAGTCAGCTCTTCATGTGCCATCAAGGCAGCCGCGCCCTCTGATGACAACCTGGTGGCGTCAAGCTGGCTACTAATTACAACATGCCGTTTCATAGGAGTATTTCGATGCTAATTACAATAGTTCTTTGATGGCTACCTCCTGATGATGTTTAGCTACTACTATCTGCTTGTCTGATAGTAGTACTACGTCCTATTACTAGTCAGCTCTTCATGTGCCATCAATAAGTAATCTAGCACCAAGGAGTAAAGCTTCTCTCCGCACCTTACACATGTGATTACTGTGCTTGGAGCAACCTAGTTGCAGGAAACGAAAGATTTATTCGTTAACTTGATTTGAGAGGATGACAACAACAACAAAAAGAGTTTATGCTCTCTACTATGGGCCTGTTTGCTTTGAGGACTAAAGAATCTGCCTGACTCAGGCACCTCTTTCAGGCGCCTGCGGCTGAGAGCGCTGCCTGGCCGGCGTGCTGCCTGCCAGGGCAGCAAGCAAACAGCCCTGTTGGTTAGTCAGTATAAGGTATAGGAGTAAGGTATAAGCACATGAATAAGCAGATGTCTTCACATACTTGAGGATCATTTGTTGACGGCTATACACCCTGTTGGCTAGTCACCCTCACCTAACTGAGACAAAAGTCACCGAATTGCATGATGATCACTGTACATGCGTGTTCTGATACTGCGCACTGTTTCAAGCGTTTACATGGAACTGTGCACACACGACTGCGATACTGTAGACGTGTCGCGGGTAATTGCCTCCTCGCACCTGCTGGCGAGCAGATCCATTGGAAGATGGAAACCATCATCTGCACGTGCCTGGATGATGAATTGAGTTCATCAATGGATTGCATGGGCATGGACTGGGCGGCGCCTCAATGCTGGGACACAGAGCAGCTTCCAATACATGTTGTCCCAATGTCACCTGCATTTTTGCAGAGGAGTGTGGAGCCTGGAGGCATATGCAGCTTGCAGTGAGCCAGTCTGCTCCCGCTGCCTGCTGGCCACCAAGCTACATGTACGTGGTCCGCAATCTGGGCTTGTCTGACTGTGCGCCCAGCGGCAAAAGCCAGATCTGATCAGTGTCAGAGTTCGGACATCACGTACGCGCAATCATCGTCGCTCATGGATCTTGTGTGATGTTTTGCTTTGATATAATGCTTACGTAAAAAGAAATTAATTGAAATGCTGAATTTAAGTTTGAGTTCTTTGGCGTCTGGAGTTTATATAAACTTGGTTGATCGGAAACCAGTTTTCTCCCTATAGTTTACAGGTTACTACACTGAACGGGTCTGATCTTTTCTCTTGCTAATTCAGTTATTCGACTCTGAAAAATATCCCCGCACTGATGAAAAAAAGTGCCTGCAAAACTTGATCTTAGCTGCTGACCTACTTATGGCCCTGTCCATATTGTCTCTATGTGATCATGACAACAATGTGATTGCTAATTAATTAATTAGCAAGCTGCGATCGATGCTTCTTTCGTTTTGTCGGCTTGTCCCTCTCCCCTTTTTCCCGCGCAAATTACGGCCACCTTTCGTCGTGTTTGGGATCGATTACGCGCCTTCTAGATGCCGCGATTCCTTACCGTTCGCTGATTCATCATGCGATGAAGCATCAAACCGCAAGCATAACCTACGCTGAGAATCCGCCAACTATTTCTAAATCTATATTGAGTAACAGACCTAGTACTGCTACACACAGGTGCAAGGACTTAAGCAGGTATCTAGCTGGCCTAGCTAAGAGGAAGAACCAACAAGCAGATTGAGATTGTGCAGAATCAGCATACATAACCAATTAAGCCTTCCTAATCAAACATTGCACCTCTTTTCTTAACCAAGTATCTAGACTCTAATGTTGTTTGTTTGGACCGTTACAGGTTCTATCTTTCGATGCTTCTTAGCTTGATGAACAATACTGACATGCGTCCCCTGATACTAGTTCGCCTTATGTATCGAACCGGTCTGAGATTTTCTGATCTGCAATTTTTTTATCTGGTTCATTGCACCTCCAGAACTGCTATGGTGATCATTTTGTTGAGTATCGTAGTTGTGATTTGTGAGATGGCAATGCCGATGCCATTTGATACTACGGACCGTAAGAGACAAAATTAGAATCGTAGGTAGGATTTTGGGGTCACTGTTCGAAAGATGAGCAGATTTGGAGGAAAGCCACTTTTCGCCGGCCGGTCGGTCCAGCCCCGATTGATTATAATCTTGACTTATGGTGCTCCACATAGACCAATACTACTAAATGCCTCAGTTTCAGAAGATTATCATTTCTGATGGAGATAGCGCCAAGGTGTCTGGATTGTAATATTGTGATGAATTAACCTCATACTTTTTCTTCTGTTACTCAGGCATAAGATACAAATATAACATGTCTGTCTCTTGCTAAGAAAAAGAGGCCCTATTATACTTTTGTCACGATGTGTCGTATGATGTAGTAGTTCCATCTCAGCGTCAAAGTGTCGTACTGCAATCTCCCTTGTTTTATGGGTACTATATGCTTTCAGTTTTTTCTTCTTTTCTTTAGCAGAATTGCACACTTTCTGCTTTGTTGGTGATAGGATTTGGGATGTTGGGGTTCATGTGACGTCGCTTTAAATTTTTATTATCCTGGCCGGTCGGCCGGCCCATGAACCTTTGCCGTAGTGCAGAAAGTTTTCTCTGTGTAAGCCCAAAGCCCAGTCCCAGTCACGGTCGAGCAGTCTTTTATGTAGCTAATTGTTTTGTTTTCTCGGCCGCAGACCTTAAAAAGTCACGTTGCGCGAGAAGTCTTTACGAGTAAATTTTGACGGTGGCGATCAACATGATGGATTTATAATGATTTCGTTATTGGCACCCATGACCATGATCAAGAACCGCAGCATTTGCATCGCACATGACACTAAAGCACACGGCGCCGAAAAGCCACTGTTTGTCTCTTTTGCTTTGCGTTTCTTCTTTCGTCTTTTTGGAACAGCTAGATGCTTTCATCTTAGGGGGGTCAGATTCCAAAGTAGGTCGACAATATCTCCAGAAGGCCATAGTGGATCAACATTCAACCTGTTCGTTGGCTGCTTTGCAGCGGCTGTTTTGCAGCAGCTACAGCGTTTCAGTTATTTTTTCTGCAGCCGCTACAGTATTTCTGCAGTAGCTATAGTGTTTGCGCCACAGCCTGCCGAACAGCCCCATTGTATTTATTTAATTAAAGAATAACTTTGACCAAAAATATATTACGTTCTTAATTTATATATAAAGGAAAAGGGAACGTGCAATACGAGAACGTGCACCCGCAAGAGCTAGCAAAATGAAGATGAAGATCACTCAACGAAACTGACGCTACCTTTGTGACCCTTTTCTTTCGATGAAACGGTTCGAGTTGATGTACTTGGGCTGTAAGCCCATCGAGGGTCCAGTAAGGTAGTCTGTAACAACGTTACCGAACCAGCTTGGACACCTCTACTCGCAATCCAATCTACCCGAGCAGGCCAAATTTTTTGTTCACGCTTTGTAACCCACACTCGTTGATTAGGCCGGAAATGGAGGTTCTAAACGGGCCCATAGAGACTGGGTCCATAGAGGAACGACAAGGGAGCGTGTGCGCCGAATCGGCCCTCGCGTAGTACGCAGAGGTCATCATCTTCCACCTCGCATCAAACGGACGGCGGCGAATGCGGGGCTCCATAGCACGCCGGACGCCGGAGATTGCGTTCGACGAAACCGGCGGGACAAGAGAGAGAGAGAGAGAGAGAGAGAGAGAGAGAGAGGCAGCGCTCGCCGTTCGGTTCCTTCCGCTTCACGACGCGTGTGAATTGGGTCTCCGCTGCTTGATCCTGGCCGCAGGATATGAATCGGACGGCTCGACGGAGGCGGCAGAGCCAAGGTCCGCGGGGACAGCGCGCTGTCGCGGCCATGGCTAGCCCGCGCTGTGGTGGCTCGATCAGTGACGACCATGGTCCACACGGCTGCTCCTCGCACTGCGTGTGCTCCAACGATAAGAATTAATGACAAGCTCCCAACTCTCTCGCTCACAGGCATCCTCATCGAAGCAAACACATTGAGTGATATTGCAAACTGGGGAGAACACATTCAAACCAAGTGCATAGAAAAGGAGGGGGGGGGGGGGGGGGGGCGGA
>LAPY01000588.1:27867-38075 GCA_000970635.1 Eragrostis tef
ACGGCGGACGCGGCGCGGCGCTAGTCGCGACGATCTTATCCGTCTGCCCACCCGTTCCGCCTCGGCAGCGGAGGCGAACGAGAGAGAACCGTGCGGGACACTTCCGGCCAGTCCGTGGCGCGCGCGCTCTTTTGTACCCGCACGTCACCACCAGGCACCAGCGCTGCAAGCGTGCGCGACGCGATTTGGAGTTGTTTGGGCAGGGAGTGGACAGCTCAGGTCGTTTTCCTAGGCGCGCCCCGGGGCGTTGAGGGTGCCGGTAGCGTGCGTGATCGTAGAACATGGACGGGGTTCGAACGTGCCAGTGCCGTTGATGCGTGGGCAGTGCAGAATCAGCGCATGCTTAGAACGAAACCACAGGCAGGGGTGAGCAGCCATGAGTGAGACGGTCGATGCAAACGAAGATGCGTTGAAAACAATCGAACGATTGTTAAATGTGATGTAAATTCGACGAACCAAGCTGCCAAATTGTGAACAAGTTAATCGACCAAAGTTTCACAATCACAACAAGCATTTCCTCAAAAACACAAAGTATCACAAGAAGCAAAATCTTACTAACACATACACAGTTTTTATTCGATAACCACGAGCTTTTACATTGTTTGTGCCTATGCGCGACAAGGAGAATCATATATAGATTATTACATCAACCAGTCAAAATAAGTTCAACGAAAAAAAAAATACACCACAGGTGTTTTTTTTTTAACGAAGGGAACACCACAAAAATGTTTATCAAAACGACAAATCAAGCGCGTAGCAATAGCCAAGAAACGACAAGCCGGCGTACGTGACGGAGAGATCAACGGACCCGGTTCATCCAAACCAACACCGTGCACGATCGTACACGTCATCGATCAGCACGTACGGTGGGGAGCACCGCCGCCTGCAAGTTATCGCCGCCTATTCGAGGCCGAAGTGCTTCCTCATGCCGCACACGAACTGGAACACGCTCTCGGCGTCGGGCAGCGACGCGGCGACGCACGGGTTCTCCGCGACGCAGCGCGCCGCCCACGCAGCCATCCCCGGGCACTCGGCCGCGACAACGTCACCAGCGCCACGTCCACGTACCCGAGCGCCTCGCCGCCGAAGTAGGGCTTCCCGCCCAGCTCCGCCTCCAGCGTCTTCAGCACGGCCACCATGTCGTTCTTCCCTTCCTCCACCGCCGCCGCGCCCTTGGGCGACTGCCACACCCGCTTCGTGCACTCCGGCAGCTGCGTGCATGTCATAGTTTTGCGATCCAGACGAGAGAGAGAGTCAGAAATCGTGCACGACGATGCATATATATGGTACGGTCGAACAGTGAACACTACGTATGATTAAACCTTGGCGTCGATGTACGAGGCCCAGAAGCGGGCCTGGGCCCGCGCGTAGGGAGCAGCGGGGAGCAGCGGCTCCCCCCCCCGCGGCCCCTAGGGAGCAGCGGGGAGCAGCGGCTCGCCGGCGAAGGCCTCTTCGATGAACTCGAGGATGACGAGGGACTCGCACACGGCCTTGCCGCCGACGAGGAGCACGGGCACCTTGCCGTGGACGGGGTTGGAGGACAGCAGCAGCGCGCTCTTGGCGCCCAGGTTCTCGGCCTTCTCCTCGAACACCACGCCCTTGCGCGTCAGCGCGATCTTCACGCGGTTGCCGAACATGCTCACGAAGCAGTTGAGGAGCTCCACGCGGCCGGCTTCTCCCTCCATCGCCTCCCTTGAAAGCTTTTCTAAACTCTACCTCTCGCTGACTACTTCACCAGACTGGGTGGGTGCCGGTGCTCACCTTGGCTGCTTGGTTTTGGTACCGATATATAGGGTGTGCGAAGGGCGTATGACACATTCATTTGTCGCAAGCTCTTCTTTGGAAGCGGTGTCAACTTTCTTGGTGTTTATGTGTGCGCCTTGGGTGCTCGGAATCAACAATATGTGCTGATTGGTCTCATCGATCCTACCATGCATGTCTTTGTTAACACCGTGGACAATTGTTCGCTTTCTGCGATCTTGCTCGAGAAGATGTTTCACACCATTGTATAATGCGTGGACGAACGCCAATCCGTCGTATCCTTGTCCTGCAGCGGTACCGCAACGCCTGAATATATTGTGTTTGACCTCACATACGTCAGCCAAACTGTATCGTCCTGATGAATTTCAAAGTTTCAGCATGTGAGGTCTACCATTTATATTTATTCAAGTCTTGGGAAGCCCCGGGACGGTGCGGCCGGCGGTGCAACCGCACTGGGCCTCCGAAATCTAGGGAGGCCTCTCCTGAGATGGCTTCTCTCCGTTGTTCCGCAATCCGCAGCTGCTCCGTGCCATTGACTTTTTTTTTTTTGAGATAATGCTCCGTGCCATTGACGATCTGGGAGCTTGCAGACGAAGCGAAGAAGGTAGAACGACGAACCGTTATTTGGGCCCTCGGATGTGTTTCGTGGTGGTCTGAAATATCAGGGCCGGCCATGGGAAGATGCATAACAACGTTAGCTCCAAAACCTTTGTCAGTTATTTGGACCGAGGGAATTCGCAAAAAAAAAATGTTATTTGGACCGAGGGGATTACACCAAATGGGCCTTTAGCGTCTGAGAATACATGGGCCATACATCCCAAATTCATCAAGAATCGATTTCTCAAATTTAAAAGGATTTTTTTTGCAGTATCCTCAACAATTCATTTTACTGGT
The DNA here is from genome assembly GCA_000970635.1 of Eragrostis tef. Taxonomy (NCBI): domain Eukaryota; kingdom Viridiplantae; phylum Streptophyta; class Magnoliopsida; order Poales; family Poaceae; genus Eragrostis; species Eragrostis tef. The sequence continues at coordinate 30,523 of LAPY01000588.1, forward strand.
TTGACCTAACTCATTTAATTAGTAACTACACCAAACAATTTTAATTATCCTCGTGCCCACGTGAAGTTATTAAAAATATGTTGTGGAAGTATTTACTATTAAAATATTATAATAAAAAGGGTTTAATCCATATTATATTCTTTTAATATTAACATATATCACATTATTATTATTATTGAAAAAAGACTTCGGTCATGCCATGGTGTAGTTAGTAATTTTGATTGGAATGGTTTCAATATTAAAGCATTATAATAAAAAATGGGTTAGAAACCCAAAAATGAAACTTTATTTTGATTAGAAGCAGTACTATGTAACACTAATTAGAACAAACACGTACGTACGTGCTAAAGCAGCTAGCTCGACGACCGATCGAATGACTAGCACTACGTGCGTATGTGTGTTGTACATGAGTAACTAACCATGATCTAGTAGTAAGTACATGATGCATATACCACGATATGTACATAACAACTCGGGAAGTCTCAAACATAGCTATAAGCCTACGCATTCTCGGTAAGCACAGATACACAACTCAGACTCCTGCCTCCTGCTCGATCTGTCGCCGCATCTCTCTGTTGAACCGCGCGATGAACTCCTCCACCCTCCTGTTCAGCTCCTCGTCGCTCAGCTCCCAGTACTCGTTCTCCTCTGCCGCGGCAGCTGGCTTGCTCCCCTCCGTCACCGATCGCCGGAGCTTCCCTTCGCCCGCGGCAACGACGCCCTTTCCTTGCTGCAGATCAGGTGTACGAGAACGTTGTGCTTTTGCCCACGCCTCAGGTATTTCCTCCTCCTCCTCCTCCTCCACGAGGCCTGACTCTAGCTCAGGCCCGGCCCATGCTCTCTCGGCTTTCATGATCGCAAGCTCGTCGGCGTCCGGGACCGCCTCATCGGAAGCAGCGGATCGGCGCGCTTCTTCTCCTCCTCCTATCGAGGCATGTTTCACGTCGGTGCTTGACTGGGTCGCTGCGTCTTCAACCTCGTCGCCTTTACCGTGGACCGGGAAAGGCAACAATGCGCCGTCCACGATGCAGTTGCCACTCGTCATCGTGCTCGCCAACTCTTCTTGAATGCGCCCACCGTCCAAATGCACGGCGGTTGGCGCGTCGTCGTTTGAAGACAGGAAAGGAACCGCCGCGTCGCGGGTGTCCTCAAAGGCCACTGCTGGCTGACCACCACCCGCCATGTATGAGGAGATGTTGATCATGTCGCCGTCGCTGTGGTGACAGCTGGAATGATCGGCCTTTGACGTCCCGAAGAAGAGCGTGCCGGCGTCGTCGGCCGCGACGATGGCGGCGACGACGCAGTTGGACATGAGGAACCAGAAGGCGGAGTCCCCGGCGAGCGCGGCCGGCGGCGGACGCCGCAGCGACACGTAGAGCAGCGGCAGCGAGGCCACCAGCGCCGAGACGGAGAACCTGGCGAGGACCTGCCGCTGCCGCGGCAACATGTGCGCCACGGGTAGCATACGTGTCGCTAGCTCGCTATCTCAAGCGCTGAGGTTTAGCCGCGCGTCCTTTGTCTCGATCTTGTCTGGTCGATGGCTCGCAGCTGCGCTGCGACCTGCTGTGCTGGGTGTTTTGTTGCGATTCTGTCTGTCTGTGCTGTGATGCGCCTGCCCTTTTATAGCAAGCTAGGGCACCGCGCGCGGCTGCCTTGCAGAATCGTGTTGGTGGTGTGATATTTCGTTTATGGAGGGGGAAAAAAAACAGCGGTGTGATTGTTGCGTGGTTTGTTTTGTCTTGTCGTGTTCGGGTTTAATGATGACGATTAACTGGCGCGAGTGACGTGTGTATGGGCTCTGGATAGTGCTAGCACGGCCTAGCAGCAGTGTTCCTTAAGCTGCGTGAGTGTGGTTTATGCCATGAACCAGAGGGCAGGAGACCTGCAAAGCCGGGCGTTCCGGTGGAAAAGCTCTCTATCTCTAGTGAGAAGTGGCAGCGGCGCCCGGAGGAGCCACCTCGCCGTGCCGATGACTCCTGATTACAGGGATGAGTGGATGACACATTTACAAACAGTACAAGTCGACGCACGCACATGACACAATGTCACAAGTGGTTTATTGACACAATGACACCGCAAGTGTCAAACAACCACACTCACCACAATTTACACCTTTGATTGAACTTTTGTGCATGGAAAAAAAAAGAGAGGGAAAACACCCTCCATCCTACAGGGACAACATGTTTGCACGGAATTCGGGAGTAACACCACGTTGACTTTAGTGTATACTGAGCATGCTAGTCACCCTGATAATTGTGCCAATAGCATATAATCATCGCGCCCATCATACAGGAACCTGTGCTCACGCTTCACGGCCAGCGACCAAACAACACGGCCCATCTGGCGCTGCACCGATTAAACAGCTGATCACGGTCTCAGGAAAATTAGAACGTCAATCCAGCTGGACATCAGCATCAAAATTTTAATACCCCTTGTTCGGGACAGCCGCGGCCGTTGAGCCGGGACCGCCAATCAGAACGTGTACGGCTCAACCAATCGGCCAGGTCACAGTACATATGGTGTTCAAATGGGACACCTGTTACAGTAGCAGAATAGAAAATCATTCTCTTCAGGTTCACCATGAATTATGTCTTGTGAGGGTGATTGAAAACACCGGCCTTAAACTCTCCAACAATACTCAAGGGAATGATTACCGTGTCCCAGTGATTCCTGCTAGACGGCTAACAAGGCGTGATGAGTAAACCCAAATCTTTTTCTTGCTGGTACATGTTTCATCTATGATTTGATGGGAACGGGCAAATCATCATCATATATTTGCCCGTGTTCGCTCAATAATTGAAAGAGTATTGCATTGTAATGTCTGGATCATGGGGTGCTGATCGAGTGACAACCACGTACGTGTTTCGGCCTATAGGGACACTGTGGCCAGTAACAAGGCCTATGCTCTGCTCCAGGCCACAATTAACTGGCACGGTGGCAACTCATCATGGCTATGATGCAGTTTGTGCCTTACAATCGATGTTAATTTGTCCTTTCTTGAAAAGTGATCATTAGTTTGATCATTCACACTCACAAAATAAAATTTTTTGAAAAAATGTTCCTATGTCGTAAGACTCATAACATTTGAAAAAAAGTATAGTTTATGAAGCCTCACCAGTTTATTTTTCATATGGCCAATCTTAAAACTTTCTATGTGTGCAAAGTGTTGCTAGCCAAATATCACTTCTTATTAGGGTCGGAAATCTTAAAACACTATTCCCTCTGTCAAAATATAAAGCGTAAATGTTTTTAAAGTCAACGTGTAGTACTTTCACCAATAATTAGTCTAAGTATATGCAAAATTGTCTATTAAATCATACAACAAAATTCATTAATTTGACGACCACGCCAGCGACATTCATGTCCTTATGTCAAGGTTTTAAGTGTGCCACCACTATAGTTAATGGAAGATATCTTTATTTCCCCCCTTCTTCCATTTGTTTTAGCCCACAAGCTTAACATCAGCGGCTAGACGTGTGTCGGAAAAGGTGCCAAGGATTATGGATAATTTGTCAAAGCCAAGCTTTGCATTTCCCAACTAGATCAAGGCATCGGGCCTAAAAAAATGGGAAAAAGGCCAACTAATCAACCAGCCCTAGATGATCTGTTTTCTCCTTTCGGCGAGGCAAATCCATTTCATTGGAGATCACTAGAAGATCGAATCTCAGTCGAGTTTAGGTTCATTTCCTTGTTACAAGTGGAAAAAGGCATTGCCGTTGCTAACATACACTGGCATGATTACCCTTTTGACGACTAAAGTTGCTAGGTCTTTCGGCCCGACGAAGTTGTCAGGTCTAGAGCGCTAAGGAAATGATGTTTGTACCGCTGTTAGAAAACGATGTCAGGTGATAAACAGACGGAGCATCGAATTTTCTGCTTACAAAAGACATCTGCACAAAACTGAACTATAGTCAAGTTGCACATCTAATCTACTGTTGGGAGCATAAGTCGTGGCCTAACTATATATGGTCGTGGCAGTCTAAAAGAGCAGTAGCTATACGTAGTGTAGAATACACCGTTGACTAATGACTAGCAACCAAAAAGGTTACTGTGTGTAAATGTTAAATGTACCACACGTCAAAACGTGACTAAACGATAAAACCCAGCGTTCCCGAGTTAGTTGTAATTACTTCTAGAAAAAGAGAAATGGATGGTCAGTGGTGCGACAAAGTTAACTCCCACTGTGTGATCGATAAGAACAAACGTACAAAAGGACGCTTGTTCGCAAAGTTCGATTTGTCCCGTCTTGTTGGATGTCCATCGGCCATCGATTCCTTTTTTCGGCTGGCATGGCTCCCGTGGACTGCCGGGTGTGCCGCGGCCCCCATCTGCCGAAATGGGAATTTTGAGGAGCCAGGTCACGTTTCGCATAGGTGTCGCACTCGCACCTATCATTTCTTTGCAGTGAAGCCGCTTGGGCAACTTGTCACGTCCACGTGGAATATGTCCAGGCAACCAGGACTAGCAGCTCAACACAGTCTCATTGTCCAGGCGCCCACCTAACTGGGTCTTATCATAGAGTATGAGGACGGCATAATGCAATTGTTGGCGTCATCATGATGCTGTATTGTTTGAAGAAAGAAATCACGTTTTTTTTTTCTAGGAACAGAAAGAAATCACGTTAGTATTAGAGTGTGAGGGATGAGATTGGGCTGCCATGTAGATCCGCATTCAACAGGCCACATTTGAGCCCAAAGGCCAAATTGAGTACATCCATCTTTGTATTATTGAGGGCCTGGCCCAGCTGCTGTTACGATCTCAAGACCGACGAAATAAACTGGGCCTGTTCCGCAACGAGTTACTCGCCACTAAGCCATAGCGAGAGGGAGAGCCAGCCGCCCCCGACGCGGACGTCTATTCTTCGGTCACCGAAATTAGCCAACTTCCGGTCGATTCCATAACAGGCAACTTTTGGTTGGATTTACACTGCGCGGACGAGCAAATGATTGTGTTCACACCGGACAGCGACGTTGCGCGGGGTGGGCAAGAAAATCCAACGAACTATGAGGACGGCGGACCCACCTATTTGAGAAACTTTGCTCAAACTAAAAAATTCAATAGATCCTGAACCGAATATCTAAACCGATTTCACCTTTGCGTTTCTCTCAACGATATCTTTATAACTAGACCCCACTTAGTTATGTTTTTAGTTTTTTTTTAAAAAAAGTTAAAAAATATGACTCATCATTTTTTCTCAATGACTCATCATTTTTTAGATTTCTACCGTGTGTTTTTGAGATGACTCATGATTATTTTTTTCTTGGTGACTTATTTTTTTAGATGACTCATCACATATTTATGTTGACTTATTTTTTTTAATGACTCATTATTTTTCTGAAATGACTCATCATCCCCCATCTGCCGAAATGGGAATTTTGAGGAGCCAGGTCACGTTTCGCATAGGTGTCGCACTCGCACCTATCATTTCTTTGCAGTGAAGCCGCTTGGGCAACTTGTCACGTCCACGTGGAATATGTCCAGGCAACCAGGACTAGCAGCTCAACACAGTCTCATTGTCCAGGCGCCCACCTAACTGGGTCTTATCATAGAGTATGAGGACGGCATAATGCAATTGTTGGCGTCATCATGATGCTGTATTGTTTGAAGAAAGAAATCACGTTTTTTTTTTCTAGGAACAGAAAGAAATCACGTTAGTATTAGAGTGTGAGGGATGAGATTGGGCTGCCATGTAGATCCGCATTCAACAGGCCACATTTGAGCCCAAAGGCCAAATTGAGTACATCCATCTTTGTATTATTGAGGGCCTGGCCCAGCTGCTGTTACGATCTCAAGACCGACGAAATAAACTGGGCCTGTTCCGCAACGAGTTACTCGCCACTAAGCCATAGCGAGAGGGAGAGCCAGCCGCCCCCGACGCGGACGTCTATTCTTCGGTCACCGAAATTAGCCAACTTCCGGTCGATTCCATAACAGGCAACTTTTGGTTGGATTTACACTGCGCGGACGAGCAAATGATTGTGTTCACACCGGACAGCGACGTTGCGCGGGGTGGGCAAGAAAATCCAACGAACTATGAGGACGGCGGACCCACCTATTTGAGAAACTTTGCTCAAACTAAAAAATTCAATAGATCCTGAACCGAATATCTAAACCGATTTCACCTTTGCGTTTCTCTCAACGATATCTTTATAACTAGACCCCACTTAGTTATGTTTTTAGTTTTTTTTTAAAAAAAGTTAAAAAATATGACTCATCATTTTTTCTCAATGACTCATCATTTTTTAGATTTCTACCGTGTGTTTTTGAGATGACTCATGATTATTTTTTTCTTGGTGACTTATTTTTTTAGATGACTCATCACATATTTATGTTGACTTATTTTTTTTAATGACTCATTATTTTTCTGAAATGACTCATCATATATTAATGTTGACTCATTTTTTTCTTTATTACTCATTATTCTCCTGAGATGATTCATCATATGTTTATGTTGACTCATTTTTTCTATCTTGATGACTCATTATTTTTTTAAGATGACTCATCACCTGTTTATGTTGGCTTATTTTTATTTCTTGACAGGTCATTTTTTTTTTCTGAGATAACTCATCACAAGTGACTCATTTTTTTTCTCTTTTGGTAACTCATTTGACTTCTTGATGACTCATTATTTTTTGGATGACTCATCATCCTCTCATATTGACTCATTTTTAAGATTGAAATAAAAAACAAAAATATATTTATATCAATTCGTACATCGTAGTGAGTGTTAAATCATATTTGCTGATCATTAGTCACGTGAACCAACTTTGAGGGCCCGTAGGTCAGTGGGGCTCTACTGATGATCTCTCCTCTGTGTGTTCTCGTTCCTATCCATTCGTTGTTCTTATCTTCTCTTTCTTTCACCTGACGAAACAAACGGCAACAGATACAGAACTGCAAGCTGCGCAAGCGAGAAGCACGAGCACCTCCTTGGTCTGCTTGCTTGCCGGCGAGGAGCTCCAGCTTGCACTCCACGGCAGGCGGCCGGCAAGGAGCGCGACGCAGCGGGGCGGCACGGAGTCGCGCCGGGCGCGAGGCCGCGGCGGCGCGCGGTGCTGTGGGCGGCGGCGACGCAAGGGCGCAGAGCGAAGGCGCGGGGCCGCGGGCGTCACGGGGAGCCGCGGAGCGCGGGGGCGGGCGGCCCGTGGGGCGCCCTGCTGCCTGACGAGAGGTAGTTGTAGTAGTGAGGGTGTTTCGACCGGAAGTTACGATAGTTTTGGTCACCGGAAGGTAGACGTCCCCCGACCCGACGCCCCTGCGAGCTGCGACAACGCCCAGCCTGCTCTCTCTCTCTCTCTCAGAGACCTGCAAAGCCGGGCGTTCCGGTGGAAAAGCGAAGCAGAGCACGCACGGCATGCTCTCGTCTCGTTCCCCGGCAGACGGCTGACCGACCGGGGCGCACCGCGACCGTGTTTCGCCTTTCAGCCGAACCAAACTGGTCACCGCGCACGCCCAATCGACCGCACCGAGGCGCACCGCGCTTCCGTCCCGCGCCCGGAGCAACCCAACACACGCATCCATCAGGCAGCGGCGGGCCGGCGCGGCGGGAGCAC
>LAPY01000588.1:49404-61477 GCA_000970635.1 Eragrostis tef
GGGGGGGGTGGGGGGTGCTTTGCAATGAAAACTTTATGGACACATCCAAAATGATGCCCAAAAATAAAGCTGTCACAATCAATTTGTCCTGAATGGGTTGATTCACAGTGCTCGTCAAGCCAATACATTGAATTCATATGTGATAACATTTCAAGAGGAAGGAACTTAATATGTGAGTGTTTAGCTGTTCTTGAATCTTGATTCCATTTTCCTCATGATTTTATTAGGATTATTCTGTTATCTTGATGACTAGGTTCAGAATTTTCAAGAACGACAGAAAAATCTCACTTTATTGACAAAGTATCTTGACTTTCTTATGTAAATAATCATCTGATCACGCCTTTTGGTTAGAGGCACATGCTCTGAATACAGTATTAGGCTATTGTTATTCACTCATTCCAAACCTGTGCACAGGCTTAAAATTCTAAGAAAAAAGTTGGAGTATCTAGCTGTTTTGATAAACAATAGTATAGAATCATGGCACTTCATTCTGTGAGATCAAGAAGAAAATAATGTCAGGTAACGGTGTGGCCCAAATCCTGGTCGGTGTGGCAGTGGTCGCCGGCCTCAGGTTACGGTGTGGTTCTAGGGTTAGGCTGGGATTCGGGGGTTTTCTCGACCAGAGAAGGTTGAGCTTCTCTATCAAAGAAAGCCGTGGAGGCAGTCTTACCCCACGGTCAAGTTTTTTTTTTTTTTAAAAAATATTTTTAAACTATACATTTGATGTCAGTATTTCTTGTATGTTCAGGTAAGGGAATAGAACCATTTGGAAGAATTTACACAGTTTTTCACTAGTGACGTCCATTTTTTCGCAAAACTTTATCTGATTTAATCAATGATGTTGAAAACATGCATTTGGTCTTCTCTTGCAAATGTGCAAGTGGCAGGCCATATGATAAAACCTAGAAACTACTGATCTTGAAGCTTGCTGCCCTGACAATTGGAATTCCCTTCACGTGTTATATCCCCATATCATCAATTCTGATTTTAGTTTATATATTATTTAGGAATTGTTAGAGTTACCACCTATAGCATTTTTCTTGGGCCTTAGTGGTCACATTTACTTGTGCCTGATAAGGTACGGAAATTTACTTTTGCTCTGTGTTCATGTTGGAATGTTATGGTTACCCTTACACAAGCTGTCCACTCAATATATGTCGCATTGCTTACACTATTCCTCTATTGTTTCTCTCTCATTCCAAACCCACATGATTTAGGTCTTACTCACAGTAGCTCATTGTTGCAGTGCAGAGTATGGCTTCCAAGATTCAATTCTTGTCCTCCATTGCCATTACAGCTTTCGCCTTGCTCCTCTATCCTGTTGCATCAACTGAGTCGCGCCACGAGCTCTCCAGCTGGTCCAGTGGCATTGCTACGTGGTACGGTGATGCTAATGGTGCCGGAAGTGAAGGTAAGAGTCGTATAAAGATGCATGAATCTCACAATCACAAAAAAATCTCCTGCTCAAACTGCTGTGTGACTTGAATATTATTCGTTAATATCAGATTTATGCATGTCACCCTCTTTGTAGGCGGTGCGTGTGGGTACCAATATGCTGTCGACCAACCACCATTCTCATCCATGATTGCCGCCGGAAGCCCTTTCATCTACGACTCCGGCAATGGATGTGGCTCTTGCTACCGGGTGCGTGTACACTTCTGTGCTTCAGGCCATCGCATGCGTGAATTTTTGCTGTTTGATTGGAAATGTTGAATCGTCAGGTGGTGTGCGCCGGAAATGCTGCTTGCTCTGGTATCCCTGTGACTGTTGTCATCACCGACCAGGGCCCTGGTGGTGGCCCATGCCTGAGCCAGGCAAGCGACGGGTCGTGTCTAAACGAGGGAGCCCACTTTGACATGAGCGGGACGGCGTTTGGGGCCATGGCAAAACCTGGAATGGCAGATCAGCTCCGTGGCGCCGGCCTCCTACAAATCCAGTACACCCGGTATGATGTTCATTCATAGACAAGCGCGTTTGGCGTTTTAGTGTTTAGAGTTTAGACCTCTAAAATCAAAAAGAATCTTATTATTTAAGAGTACTAAATAAAGTCTAATGACAAAAATTAGTCTATGTTTTGGTACAATGATGCTACAGTAACGCTACAGTAACCATCATCTAATCGCGTATTAAGTACCCTCATTAAATTTGTCTCGCGAATTAGACCAGGGGTTCTGCAGTTAGTTTTGTAATTTACACTTTCAAATGACAAGATTTTTTTTGTTTAGACCTCTAAATTTTAGAGGGGCGACGCTGAACGCGCCTAGTGGCACTGACACAGCTACTTGCGTCTACTTTGTGTTGACCTTTTGTCGCTGCATATATGAAAACAGTGTGCAGTGTGAATGGCCTGGGGTGGACGTGACATTCTCTGTGGACTCCGGCTCGAATCCGAACTACTTGGCCGTGCTCATTGAGTATGAGGACAGCGAGAGTGACCTCTGGACCGTTGACATCATGCAGAACGATGGCGCGACGGGGCAATGGGTGCCAATGCAGCATTCGTGGGGTGCGGTGTGGAGGCTTAATTCGGGCTCCGCCCTTCATGGCCCGTTCCACATTCGCCTGACATTTAACTCCGGCAGGGTGCTAATCGCTAGCAATGCCATACCAGCCGGCTGGAACGCCGGCGTAGCGTACCGCTCAGGTGGCGTGGCGGTGACAAGGACCAGGCCCAAGGGTGCTAGCTGCCGGGCCTATGAGGCTGTAAGATCGCGCAGTTTGTTGATGTATTATCTTCTCATGTTGTTTGTGGTATTTGAGTTGTGAATTCTGATGTGATGTAGCTTTTTTTTGTTTTGGGATTGTGAATTTGGACTACCCGGATGGATCACTTCATCAGTTGTATATTTTCTCCTAGAGTCGTAGAGTTATGGACATTTTTGTTGCGATGTAATGAGCAGCATGCAGCCAAGCTTGTGTCTTGCTATTGTAGTTTTTATTGGACAATACTGTCAGTACAACTAATTTCTCTATTCATGTAAATACATGTTTTCTGAAACTAGATGGGTTGGTTAAGTAACCACTTTGTTCGTAAATAAGGGTATTCTGATTATTTTAATTTCTTTTTTTTTTGTTATGATAGCGTCACTATTTAGTGAATGTTTAATAACTGCAATGATTTCCTTTTCTGGTGAAACGTTGAATCTTCAAGCGTCAGTTTAGAGAAAAACACAAAACTCGATTTTTAGAGAAAAGGCTTTTGCTCCACTTTATTGAAAGCCCACTGTGTTTTCGTAGAGTTGCCAGCTTACATGCTAGTTCAGAAGTTTACAGCGGCCTCAAGTTTTTTTTTTCTTTCCTAGGGGGCCTCAAGTTTGAGTGAGAGCATCGAAAAGCACTTTCCTTTCCACCACACTACTTGCTCTACCAGCACCAAAACGAAAGCAACAAAAAAGCGGGACTAAGATTTCAAACTATTACAGTTTGAGATTTTATTACAACAGAAAATAAAGAACAAAAAGAAAAACTCAATTCCTAATGAAAGGAATTGTGAAGACCTTTGAAAACCAAGCAGATCACCATTTCACTTTCGCGGGATGAGTTGTCGATCACAAAACATGACATCCGTGATATGCACTGATGTTAATAGGGTTGCTGAATGTCCAAATTTGCAAATAACTTAAGTAAAATAATGATGATGGCTCATGTGAATTATATCAGTAATGTCCAAAGGTAACCACTATAATTTTAACGACCGATCTACCTTGCCACATGCATGTTAAAATAAGTTGATATTTGATGTTTTGAGGAAATTTAAGACCTCAGAAGATAATTGATGAATACATCCGGTAAGAATTATTATGTGAATCATTTTCTCTATAGCATTGCAAATTCATTAATCCGGTACCATCAGTTGCAAAAAATACATTACTCTGTTACTCTGGTAGAGTACTCCCTCTGTCTCATATTACTTTTCATCCTATAGTGCTACACCAAAACTCTAGGGAAACGAAAAATCCCGGGGAAACTGGGAAATTCCAGTAGTGCTACACCCATCTGGTTTTCCTAATTTACTTATCATCCTCGCATCTGAATGCACATTTTTCTATTTTTAAGACCACTATCTCCATCTCTCTCCTTTTCGTTTTCTGTGCATCTACCTTTTTTTACTTCTCCATAATTCTTGTGTCAAGAGCTAAATTGACAACTAATTTGAATCAGGGGGAGTATTGTCATTCCTGTATGCTCTGATGCACTACTAAAAAAATGAATTGCTAAGTGAAGATCCATGTAAATGTTTGAGCTTTGAATCTTGCTCCAAATTTTTCAAAGTAGATACTACATGCAAACCCCAATCTCTTGCAAGACGGCTCCATTACCAACCTAAATCCAACATACCCTAGCCGCACGGAAATTATCTCCGTTACCAACCTAAATTTCATGAACAGTAACTTCATGTGGGTCTTCTTCATTACCATCCTAAACTCAATATACACTCCACACGGGAATCTTTGTTTCACCCTATGCAAACTTAAACTTCATGCCGAATGTTTCGTTACTAACCTAAATTTCACAAACCCTCCGCTACCACAATTAGTAACCGCATGTGAGTTGTAATACAACTTGAGACAGATGGCGGCAGAGGCGACTGTGACGGCAGCCTTCTCGAGGAAAGCGATTCGGCAAGAAGTGACCATGGTCTCGAACCCAAGCTACGAACACGACGTCAAAGCATCCACGCCTTTGAGTCTTGCGACCTGCGTCGTTCTCGCGACACCGAAGGAGGAGGAGGAGGGCGGCGACGATTCCAGGGCTCTCGTTGCCGCGATGTCGATGCGGTTATACGCGCTGGAGTCGGAACCTGTGGTTGGCGGCATGGATAGTCAACGGTGGGTAAGGAGGGGCGGCCAGTGCTTGAACGACCGCATCATGTTCCTAAGAAGCACGACCAGCTTCGCCGTCGACGCGGCGCAGTTCGCCGGGGCAATTGGTGGTGGGTGTGCCTACTTCATCCTCCACTCGCAGAATGCTAGCTGGAGCTTGAGGAAGGTGCCGGAGGCGACAGGCGTGTCACGTATAGCTTTGAGTACGCCAGCGCCACAGCGGTGGTCTGGCCTGGATACCGAGCCGGCTAGGTTCGTTAGAGCTCGGCTCGGAGAAGCTCGCTAGCAAGGCGGCTCGGTCTGGTAAGAAGCTCGGGCTGGCTCGAGCCGGCCCACGAGCCTAGGAAGTAAATCATCAGGAATTGAATCATCATTGCTTCCTCGCTGCCAAGATAATAGGAAAGTCTACGGCGCAGCTGTACGCGCCTGTGCGTTAGCGCGCGTCCGCTGCGCGCGCGGCCTGGCCCGTCCTCGGCTGCGTTCCCACATGGGCCTGGCCCCGTTGTATTGCCAAAACGCTCATTCTAAACGCAGGCGCAGAACCGCACTCGGCGTCCTCGTCTGCTTCGTGGATTTGCGCCGCCGTCTCTGCCTTACTGCCTTGCTCTGCCGCCCATGCCACGCGCCCTTAGCCCCGCCCCTGCCTCGCGACCTCGCATCCTCGCCCCATCGCCGTCAAGCATTAGCACCAAGTTTGGGATGGACGGGATCGACGCCGGCGAGCTAGGGATGGCATGGATTGACGCCAATAAGCTTGGGATGGATGGGATTGACGCTGCGCGAGGTGGGTGATGACAGGGATCGACGCCGACAACCTCGGGATGGCAGGGATCGATCCCTATTCTTGCCCACGCCGTCAGCGTGATGCGAGCTCGCCGCGCTTGCTCCGCTGCAGGCCTACACTGAGCCGTCGTGCCTGCTCTGCCTGCAATGACTCCGGTGTGTCCTCACCTTCGACCGCCGCCCCTCGTGCCCACCGTGCAGTCCCCTCCGTCGATGCACACAATGGGTAACAGCTCGTCAAAGCACCTGGTGATCCTTCCCGAGATCCAGCATATGGTTATCTAGCACCGTGGTGATGGTCCTTGTGGCGGCTGATTCTGCATCTCGCGCTCGACTTCGGAAGCTGCAGGTATGACACATTGTACGCCACCTCTCTCTCCCCTCTTCCTCTTCCCCATCCTTTCTCTGCATTAAGATGTGGCTTCGATGTCCATTAGCTGTTGGTTTGTTTCTGCGGCTTGAGTTGGTTGCTGCAGCCTTTAAGTTTGGTTGCAATTATACATCAAATAGTAGGCAGATTAGTTTAACTAGTAATGCATGTGTGAGGTCTTACAATATAGTACTGAATTACTATACATTTGTTTGCAAGATGAGTTTATTCGTATCAAGAACTACACACAGGTCATCCTGTCCAAAAGGCAAAATTACGATGTGAGCACCGTTTCCATCAAGCAACTTGTAGTAGTTTTTTTCCTAGAGTGTATGATTTAACTTTTGATTAGAAAAACTGAAAGTTCTATCTGAACAAGCAGTAGCAACCTATTTTCTCCTAGGGTTAGCAATTTTTATCAATTAGCAGTAGTAACTTCTTTTATAGTAGCATTAGTAACTTCTTTTATAGTAGCAGTAGTAACTTCTTTCATAATAGCAGCGTGGCAACTTTAATTTTGTTTATAGAATAAATTTTTTAATAGATACTAAGAAACCCTACTAAAACTTTTAGTTCCAAAGAAGGAACTTTGTCCTATACAGAATATATGTAACTGCTCCACGGAGTTCTCAACAGCTTTAGCCAGCACTTTTTTTTTGAGCTTCAATGTTTATTTATTTTTCATTGCAGTAGTAGTTTTGTATCCATAGTGTATGATTTATGTTTTTATAGAAAAAGTTCTCTATGAACTGGCATCAACCTTTTGGCATCCTGTAATACCAATTTTCTTAGACTACCAGTAGTAGTTTATTTTGGACTAACAGTGGCAACTATTTATGTGGTAGTACTAGAATCCTTTTTCATTCATCAAACAAATCATATATCAAGTTTTTCATGTATAAATTTTGTGCATGCTTTTCTGTTAGTGCAGTAACAATTTATCACCAAAATGTTGTAGCAACTTGTTGATATATAACTGTAGTAATTTTTCAATACCAACTTCACGATGCAGATTGTGTACCTCATTACGATGTGAGCACCGTTTTTCCAGAGTGTATGATTTTTGACTTCCGATTGGAAAACCCGAAAGTTCTATCTGAAAAAGCAGTAACAAGCTATTTTCTCCTAGGGTTAGCAATTTTTTTATCAATTAGCAGTAGTAACTTCTTTTATAGTAGCAATAGTAACTTCTTTTATAGTAGCAGTAGTAACTTCTTTTATAGTAGCAGTAGCAACTTTAATTTTGTTTATAGAACAATTTTTTTAATAGATACTAGGAAACCCTACTAACACTTTTAGTTTCAAAGAAGAAACTTTGTCCTATATAGAATATATGTAACTACTCTACGGAGTTTTCAGCAGTTTTAGCCAGCACTTTTTTTAGCTTCAGTGTTCAATTTTTTTTCATTGCGGTAGTAGTTTTGTATCCATAGTGTATGATTTGTGTTTCTATAGAAAAAGTTCTTTATGAACTGGCATCAACCTTTTGGCATCCTGTAGTACCAATTTTCTTGGACTACCGGTAGTAGTTTATTTTGGACTAACAGTGGCAACTATTTATGTGGTAGTACTAGAATCCTTTTTCATTCATCAAACAAATCATATATCAAGTTTTTCATGTATAAATTTTGTGCATGCTTTTCTGTTAGTGCAGTAACAATTTCTCACCAAAACGTTGTAGCAACTTATTGATATAGAACTGTAGTAATTTTTCAATACCAACTTCACGATGCAGGTGTATCTTATTGCGATGTGAGCACCATTTTCTCAGAGTGTATGATTTTTGACTTTCGATTGGAAAATCAAAAGTTCTATCTGAACAAGCAGTAGTAAGCTATTTTCTCCTAGGGTTAGCATTTTTTTATCAATTAGCAGTAGCAACTTCTTTTATATGAGTGGTAGTAACTTTTTTTATAGTAGCAGTAGCAACTTTAATTTTTTTATAGAACAATTTTTTAATAGATATTAGGAAACCCTACTAAAACTTTTAGTTCCAAAGAAGGAACCTTGTCATATACAGAATATAGTTTATGATTTGTGTTTCTACAGAAATAGTTCTATGGACTCCATAAACCTTTTAACGACATGTAGTGGCAACTTTCTTGGACTACCGGTAGCAGTTTATTTTGGACTAACAGTGACAACTATTTATGTGGTAGAAGTGGCAACCTTTTTCTTTCATCAAACAAATCGTATATCAAGTTATTCTTGTATAAACTTTGTGCATGCTTTTCTGTTAGTGCAGTAGCAATTTCTCACCAAAATGTTGTAGCAACTTGTTAATATAGAACTGTAGTAATTTTTCAATACCAACTTCACGATGCAGGTGTATCTTATTGCGATGTGAGCACCATTTTCTCAGAGTGTATGATTTTTGACTTTCGATTGGAAAATCAAAAGTTCTATCTGAACAAGCAGTAGTAAGCTATTTTCTCCTAGGGTTAGCATTTTTTTATCAATTAGCAGTAGCAACTTCTTTTATATGAGTGGTAGTAACTTTTTTTATAGTAGCAGTAGCAACTTTAATTTTTTTATAGAACAATTTTTTAATAGATATTAGGAAACCCTACTAAAACTTTTAGTTCCAAAGAAGGAACCTTGTCATATACAGAATATAGTTTATGATTTGTGTTTCTACAGAAATAGTTCTATGGACTCCATAAACCTTTTAACGACATGTAGTGGCAACTTTCTTGGACTACCGGTAGCAGTTTATTTTGGACTAACAGTGACAACTATTTATGTGGTAGAAGTGGCAACCTTTTTCTTTCATCAAACAAATCGTATATCAAGTTATTCTTGTATAAACTTTGTGCATGCTTTTCTGTTAGTGCAGTAGCAATTTCTCACCAAAATGTTGTAGCAACTTGTTAATATAGAACTGTAGTAATTTTTCAATACCAACTTCACCATATAGATCCTGTATCTCAGACTCCGTCATTACGATGTGAGCACCATTTTCCTAGAGTGTATTATTTGACTTTTGATTGGAAAAACCGAAAGTTCTATCTGAACAAGCAGTGGCAACCTATTTTCTCCTAGGGTTAGCAATTTTTTATCAATTAGTAGTTGTAACTTCTTTTATAGCAGCAGTTGTAACTTCTTTTATTGTAGCAGTAGTAACTTTAATTTTTTATAGAACAATTTTTTAATAGATATTAGGAAACCCTACTAAAACTTTTAGTTCCAAAGAAGTAACCTTGTACTATACAGAATATAGTTTATGATTTGTGTTTCTATAGAAATAGTTCTCTATGGACTGGCATCAACCTTTTGGTGACCTATAGTGTTAACAATCTTGGACTACCGGTAGCAGTTTATTTTGGACTAACAGTGGCAATTATTTATGTGGTAGTAGTGGCAACCTTTTTTCTTTCATCAAACAAATCGTATATCAAGTGGTTTCTGTATAAACTTTGTGCATGCTTTTCTGTTAGTGCAGTAGCAATTTCTCATCTAAACGTTGTAGCAACTTGTTGATATAGAACTGTAGTAATTTTTCAATACCAACTTCACGATGCAGTATCTCAGACTCCGTCATTACAATGTGAGCACAGTTTCCATAAAACAACTTGTAGTAGTAGTTTTTTCCTAGAGTGTATGGTTTGACTTTTGATTGGAAAAACCGAAAGTTCTATCTGAACAAACAGTAGTAACCTTTTTTCTCCTAGGGTTAGCAATTTTTGTATCAATTAGCAGTAGTAACTTCTTTGATAGTAGCAGTAGTAACTTTAATTTTGTTTATAGAACAATTTTTTTAATAGACATTAGGTAACCCTATTAAAACTTAGTTCCAAAGCAGGAATCTTATCCTATACAGAATATTCTAGAACCCGCTCTTTACTTTGAGAAAATGTATAACACATTCCTGTTCAAGTATCACTTATCAGCCTGATAGAGTAGCCATTTTTAGTCTTATTGATGTAGCAATTTGCCAGTTTGGTCAAGTATCAATTTAATTCACCACTAAAATAACAACTTATGTCCTTTTTAGTTTTCTTACTGGAGTTGCTACTGCTTGTCGTATAACTTATCCTCTATGTAAAAGTCTGCATTAGTATACATATCTATTTCTTCAATTCAATTGTTATGAACAATACCTTCTTTTTCACTTGGACAGGTTTGTTTTGTGAGCCTCAACATAAAGAATGCACCTAATGCCCCTAGTTTCATGCTAAGCCACGAAGAAATCCCTTGAAGATAAATGACAGCAGGGGCGTTTACCTTTGTCCAATGAAACAAGCTTCGTGTACTTGCTGTAGGGATGACTGACATATGACCAAGACTTATTTATAAATCATGCGAGGAGATCAGGCCTAACAAGTAGCAACAATGATGTATGATCGATAAGATCATGTATGATTTATTATTACTTATGGGTTCGGTCTTGTAAAAGAATATCCCAACAGCAGTACCTTTTTATCCATAGTGTAAGATTTTCCTTTCTTTAGAGAAACATGTTATTCCTGGATCAACAGTAGCAACTTCTTCTCCACTAGCAGTAGCAACTTCTTTTCATAGAACAAATTCTGTTGTAATTAGCAACATGAATTGTAATAAAAGTTTTAGCAGTAACATGAATAGCTATAGCCATACTAGTTTTTTATTCATTCATATTTTATAAAGGGTTTACATTCCATCTCTCACTCTCTCTTCTGAAGGAGATGCTCTACTCCCTCCATACTCATATTAGAGGGCGTTTAGGACATGTTGTGATTAATAGACAATACTTACTAGAGAGCGTACAATTGTTAAAATCAAGCAAAATATAGCATCCACAAAAAGTTGTTACTGCTACTACATATGAAATCACTACTGCTCGTTGATACAAAATTGTTATTGCTAGTCTAGAGAGTGGAGAAGTTCCATATACTGTGTATAAGAGGGCAACAAGTTTTAATACGGTTGACTACCGTCGATAAGAAAATAAGTTGTTCAATGAAAAAATAAAGTTACTGCTGATACTATAGAAGAAGTTACTACTGCCAATATTTAAAAGTTTCTACTGCAAGTTGTCATATGAAAATAAGAAAAATACATTCAATCAAGAAGCTGAAAAAAGGTGACATATGTTTTTACTTTTCATATATATTGTAGAGACAATGTCAACTTTGCAAATAAGAATTTCAACAGGAGTTGCTATTATTACTTAGAAAATAATTTGTTCAAACTAAAAAAGAAATTGTTAGTGCTACTGCATATGAAATCACTGCTGCTAGTTTATAAAAATTGCTATTGCTAGATAGTATAAAGAAAACTTTTGAGGCTTGTGCTTTCGGCACAGGCCTCCGCCCTCCTTGGGCACGCGACAGCGGCCTCCTCCGTGTCGTTCCCGGCGCTGGAGCTGAACACAACAAACTGCCATCTTTGCATCCGAATGTGCCATCTCAAGCGTCACCCGGCTGACAAAAGAAAGTATACAAAATGGGAGAATGCTTTAGCCTCTAAAAAACTAATAGAGATTAAGGAATGCAGTTTGCTAGTGTGATCCATCTCTCTGAATCCTAACAGCAGACACCTGCCATTTCAGGGAGAAATTGTATCAAATCTTCTCAGAAGGGCACACAGTTGTTCGGTGGACTGACTAATTGCATATATATTCCAATTACCATGGCAAAAAAGCAGGGATTATAACCTATATTCCTCACCTTATGAACCCACCACAAATGCATATAGAATCACATCAGTAGTAAACGTTGCCTGGTTGGTGCCTACTGCCGGGATGGGGTGCCGTAGCATCGGGCACAGGGCGGAGGGAGGCCGCCGGCTGCCGTTGCACAAGTGCTCATGCTGCTTGGTGCCTTCCAGACGTACATCAATTGCTACTACTCCTCAAGTCCTCTTCACTGTAAGATGGTACCAAGTAAAACTTCATCGCAACCAACAGGCGGTGAGGCACCTCAAGATGTGGCTGTGCCAGCTTGGGGCTGCTCGATCCAGAAAGAATTTACACAGGAGCTGCGCCATTACTGTCCTGGGGTGGATTCGATCTGGTATGGTTCGCGCAAGAGTTGCCGCTGTGCGTAGGGGAAGGAGGGGCGCGGACGCCGCCTCCAGGACAGGGAAGGCGGCGCTCCCGCGCCGGGGATGGGGAAGG
>LAPY01000588.1:74261-90070 GCA_000970635.1 Eragrostis tef
CCCCACAGTTTCTGCGTGGATCCGCCACTGCCATGAATTGAACCCTGAGCGAGAGCTCCCCAGCCAATGTCATTTGCCAGTTGCACCGTGAGTCCCTTTGCTGTTCATGAACCATGACACGCTTCACCAACAAAATGTCTACTTCGCCTTTGTTTTATTTGCTCAATCGCCATATAAAATTGTCCTTCAAATCCGGCAGCAACGCGCAGGGAATCAAGCTACTATTGGCGGTAATCGAGTTTCTTATCTTGATGATGTTTGTTTCATTAGCGTTATGCATGTCATATCATCAATCTCATTGTGAAATCTAGCCTAAAACGTATCAAGACCTACATTGAGGATTTGCGAACTGGTATTTTATTTCCGAATATAAATCATTCAAAACTTGTGGAATTTTATTAGATAAAACAAACTACCCTAGAATCTTGGTGAGTTCCATTTTATGTACAGATAAGTTGACGGTTATTTTGTGGTTAACGACCGTCAACAGTGGCAACATCACAGAAGAACAAATCCTGTTTCTACTATCTCTTCGGAATCTGCTTCATTTTGATGAAGGCTTAACACTGGAACATGTTGAAATGTTGTCGCTAATAAAAGATTGAGAGCAAGGTGATGGTTGACAACAGCACAACATGGTCAACAAGGAGCTGGTGGAGAACATGGCCAACATGTACTTGGATGGGTAGGACATGATGTTGCTCCTTCTGGAGGAGTTGGACCTGCTGCTGGACGAGGAGGATCTGATGCTGCTGCTAGTGCTAACAATAATCATGCAGTGCCGCTGCTTCTTTGGCCCAAGCCTGGCCAAGTTTTTGCCATCCTGGCCCGCCATGGCTCGTTAGCCAGATATTGTTACTGGGACATAACTATAGTTCACTGTAACACCTTGAAAGAACACTATTGTACACTTCGTGGGAAAATAATTGACCCTTTTCTCATTGTCAAAGGCTATCCACCAAACCCATACTAGTTGCATGCTCACTAAACAAACTTGGTGCCTCTGGTAAGAGGATCTGCGACACCACCACTTGACTTGTTCTTAGTTTAGATTAGAGTAAAATACACGAATGGCCATTATACTTGTTTTTGGTTATTTTAGTTTGGCCATCGAACTCAAGAATACGCAAATCATGGTCACTAATCTCGTTAGATGATGCCAATACGGTCACTATCTTCAAAATTCTACGTATTGAGTGACATGGCATACGTACGACTACATAAGACGTCCAGGGTGGACGTTTACTCCAGCATGGCAAGGGTGCAACGATGTCTCCTTTGTATTTACCTCCCTCCAAATGATTTACTACCATCTATATTCGATCACGTAGATGTATAGTGAGCCCATCCGGATCAAATTTTGCAGTGCGATCTATAGGCAAAGAAGTGTTGGTGGCGTTGGTGACAACCAAGGCAACTTAGCGAGCGGCCGCGTCGGCCTTGCTTGGTTGGGCGAGCGACGACGGCTGCGACATGCTTCGTATCATCAAGCAACGACGGCCGGTGATCGTCAAGGGTGAACAAACAGCAATCACCTGTGACCAACTAGATCAGCCAACGTTGATCGATCATCACCAAACAGCTCAACTGTAATAGCTTTGCCATACTGGAGTAAACGTCCATGCTGAATGTCGTACGCGGTTGTTCATATGCCATATCACTCAAATACGTAGAATTTTTGAAGATAGTGACCGTATTGGCATGGTCCAACGAGATTAGTGACCATGATTTGTGTTTCTTGAGTTCGGTGGCTATACTGAAACAACCAAACAAGTATAATGGCCATTCGCGTATTTTACTCTTTAGATTAATATTGCTTCTTGATTATCGCAGTATATCATCATTGGTCTACTTAAACTATCGACCACTCTTAAGCCCGTAATGAAAATCATAAGCCACACAGCCTACCCGACTGCCTCAAAACACGCTATAAAGTTTGCTTGCATTTTTGACGGTGCCATTAAACTTTGTTTCGAGCTTTTCCATGAAATTGCTCCTCCAATGAGAGTGAAGACAAATCCTGATGTAGATCTCCTTTCACCTTTCACCTTAATGTATGTGCAATTATCCATCTAATTTGACTTCAACCCATTTCTCAATCACATCATCGAATTTCAGGTTTCATTGGGAAAAACAGTACATACATTTAGGCATCAAAGTTAAGAGTTATTGTGAAAGCCGTGGACATCAAAAAAAACTTGTGGTAACGGATCGGTTACGACTAAATGCATATAGGATAAAATTTTCATGAAAATAAAAAGTCTCCATAACGTTTGATAATGGACCAGTTACGACTAATTGTCAACTGCGGGATAAAACCTAAGTGGTTCACCTCTGCGATTACTCGAGGTTCATCTCTAATCTATCGGATAAACCAAATCCTTCTCAGTCAAAAAGAAAATTTGATAAACTACTAAGTTAGTAGACAGCCTTGTAAACTAATCTATGAATCTAACTCCAAATTTGTCAAAGTATATTCAAACGAATTATTGGATTTTTTAAAAAAAAACTTGATGAGACTTTTCTTTTGAATTTTTGTTGTCAACGTTAAGAAAATTAAATATACTAATTAAAATTAGTACACATAATTATCAAGGTAATTAAATATATAAATAACGTTTGGAGAATGCTTTATATTTTCCCTTCCAATTCGTGTACTTAATAATGAAGACATTTAAAAGTATTATAACCCCACGAATCGGATATAAAATGATTATTGCAGTGACAACAATCGACGATCCATCCATCTAATTAACTGGCCTAGTGGATAATTGACAGTATCCAAATGAAGTTTTAATCTCACTAATCCACTTTGAAATTTGCATTGCATATATAAAAATGCCATATTGAGTAGTACTAGTGTATAATATGGCATTGCTTGCTAATATTTGGCAGGAAATAAAGACTACCTCAACGCGTTGCATATGAAAGTAGAGGAGATGTTTTTTTTTCTTAGGCCAGTGGCTATTTGTTTGGCTTGGATTAGTCTACACCTAAGGTCCTTCGACAAATTGAGACAACTTTTTAATTGCTGTCAAAAATGGACATAGCCAAAGAAAAACCGAAAGGAAAGCACGGAGGATGTTCGGGTTCAAACCGAAATAAGGAAACAAAGCATGAACTCGTCCATTTGAAACAAACACCTGTTGTTTCCCGCGCTCCGTTCCCTTGTATTTTTAGCAGTCATTAATTTACTCCTTGCTGTCTAGCAATGAGAAAGGAACCAGGTAGGCTAGCTGTTCCGCTCAGGTAGAGGCGCGTGATAGGCAGGTGACCCGAGAACCGACCTATATAAAAATCCTCATCCATCTCCGTCGCCGGGCAAGAGCAACACACACAGCAGCGACGAGCGAGCGAGCGAGCTAGCTAGCTTCTGCTTCATCACCGATCGAGATGGCTGACAATGCAAGATTCACCGTCCGCGATGTCCTCTTCGCGTACACCACCGCCCACGAAGCCTACGGCCGCTTCCTCCGCAACGGCGTCAACCCCGAGCAGGCGCGCAACGCCGTGGCGCTGCTGCTGTGGCTGGAGCAGGGCGACGTGCAGGCGATCCGCCACATGAGGAACTTCGACGACAACGTCCTCATGCACCTCGCCGCCGAGGCCAACTCCATCATGCTCTACCTCCGCGGGGAGCAGAGCTTCAACCTGGAGATCCCGCTCCTCTGCAGGCTGGCCCCCCATGGCTTCATCGACCCTCGCTTCTTCGTCTTCCACCAGGACCTCGTCGTGCGCGGCGTCGCGGACATCCTCGACGGCGTCGGCGCCATCATCTTCGACGACCGCCTCTACCGCCTCCTGGCGCGCTACCAGACGGGCCTCCTCGGGCGCATGCCGCCGGAGCTCGCGGCGCCCTACGCCTTTCGTTCGGTCCCCGTGCCGGAGGACTGCCGCTCCATGTTCATCACCTTCTCCAGGGGGCAGCACGTCGACCGCGAGGACATCTTCAACCACTTCAGGAAGTAAGTCAAGTTTCCATTTCGAACGTCTCGTAGTCGTAGCTTAATTCATCGATCGAACACGTGCATCAATGATGAGTGCTCTATGTATGTGTTTGCCTGCAGCAAATGGGGCGACTGCATCGTCCGCGTCCTCATGGAAAAGACAACTGGGGGCACGCCGCCGATGTACGGCCGGATCATCTTCAAGAGGGAGGCGTTCGTCAGCATGGTGCTCAACGGCCAGGACCTCGTGCATGTCAACATTGGCGACCGCCAGATCTGGCTCCGCAAGTACTTCCCGCGCATGCGCAACGTTTGATCGTCATCTCATCGGCCCCAGACGGCCGTCTGCATCGTGATCAAACTAGATCTCTCAAAGTGTAGATCTAGCGAGATTACTGATTAATTCAGACATATGGAGTATCTTAGTTTCAAGTCGCTTTTATTTCCTTTCATCAGGCTCTATATGTAGCTCTGAATCCAATCATGTACCCAACTAAACTCTATCTATGGGATAATTAAGTTTTAATTATATATGAGTACTTGCTATAGCATCAACATCCAATTAATTTTTTTTAACAAATACGTGAATAAAGTCAACTAAAATTTCACAAACTCACTATAGTCTCGATCTCTTTCTCCCCTTGTCCGCCAGACCCTAACCTCTCACACTTTCCTCCCATTATTTTCCACCCACACCGAGCATCAGATTGTGATATTTCAAATACCATTCCAAATGTTGCCAATGCAGCCTAAAACATTGTATTACCTTGTACCTTTTTGAGGATCTAAAAAACATATTTGATATATATTCATGTTCTAATATGAATGTGTATATTAGTATCAATGTGCGTGCGTTTACTATTACCACCTTTCGAACCAGCATACCCCATAGACACGTAGGATAAATATTTTTGTAACACACCTAAATCCCACACACCCTCGCTCCACACATGATCTCCGTTACCATGAGCTAGATTTAACGGCCCGTAACCGCTATTAGATTGTCTACACATGACTGCCATAAATCATGGCCGCACGGAGGCCATCTCCGTTACGACCCTATCCATATTCCGCAAGAGACAACCGCACATAGGTTTTTAAGTTTTATTTCAATATTTGAAGAAAACTATATATACTAGAGTCAATATACAAAACTTTTGAGGTAAACTATATCTAAATAATAGTTTGGAGAAATGCTTTGTATTTTCCCATCCATTTTGTGTAATTAAGAACTAAGACATCTAAAAGTATTATAACTCCACGAATCAAATATCCAAATGAAGTATCAATCTGACAATCCACTTTGTTGAATTGCTCATATCAAGAAGCCATATTAAGTAGTACTAGTATATAATATTGCATAGTTCTAGCAAATATATGGGAGGAAATTATAAATAAATACTGCCTCAACGCTGCATATGAGAGTAGAGGATCTTTTTATTTTATTCTAAGGCCAGGTGTTTGGCTTGGAGTAGTAATTTTAGCTACTAATCATTGCCGCAAAAAAAAAGGAGGGGGAAAAAGCATGAACTGGTCCGTTTGCAACAAACGACGTACTGTTTACTTGTATTTTTAGCAGTCAGAAAGGTCCTTGGGTATGGATTATGGGTAAATTCAAGCAACAACTATATCTATAACTAAAGCATATTCTCTAATTTTGCGTCCCAAGTAGAGATATCAATCCAATGTACTAGTATTTTTGAGCTTACAGAGCACCATCATCTCGTTCGACGATGTTTCCAGCGCTCTATTTTTAGCAGTCCGTAACTGCCTCCTCCTGTTTGTTTAGCAGTGATAAAGGAGCCGAGCCCTCCTGTCAGGCGTGACCCGAGCCGCCGCGGCTTATAAATTCCCAGCTCGAAGAGCGCTATTTTTCCATCGCCACTCACCAAGCAAGAGCACCACACACATTCGGACAAAAAAAAAAGAGCACCACACACAGCAGCAGCGTTGGGCGAGGGTAGCTAGCTTCGTCATCGAGATGGCAATTGTCCGCGATGTCCTCTACGTGTACACCCACGCCCGCCAAGCCTACGACCGCTTCCTCCGCCACGGCGTCAACCCCGAGCAGGCACGCAACGCCGTGGCGCTGCTGCTGTGGCTGGAGCAGGGCGACGTGAAGGCCATCAACCTCGTGAGCGGCTACGACGACAGCGTCCTCATGCAGCTCGCCGCCGAGGCCAACTCCATCGTGCTCTACCTCCGCGGGGAGCAGAGCATCAACCTGGAGATCCCGCTCCTCTCCAGGCTGGCCCAAGGCTTCATCAACCCGGGCTTCTTCGTCTTTCACAAGGAACTCGCCGTGCGCGGCGTCGCGGAGATCCTCGAGAGCATCGGCGTCCTCATCTTCGACGACCACCTTAACCAGCTCATGACCTGCTACCAGACGGGCCTCATCGACCGCATGCCGGATCAGCTCAGGGAGCCGTTCACATTCCGCTCGGTCACGGTGCCGGAGGACTGCCGCTCCATGTTCATCACCTTCTCCAGCGGGCAGCACGTCGACCGCGAGGACATCTCTCCAGGCTGGCCCAAGGCTTCATCAACCCGGGCTTCTTCGTCTTTCACAAGGAACTCGCCGTGCGCGGCGTCGCGGAGATCCTCGAGAGCATCGGCGTCCTCATCTTCGACGACCACCTTAACCAGCTCATGACCTGCTACCAGACGGGCCTCATCGACCGCATGCCGGATCAGCTCAGGGAGCCGTTCACATTCCGCTCGGTCACGGTGCCGGAGGACTGCCGCTCCATGTTCATCACCTTCTCCAGCGGGCAGCACGTCGACCCCGAGGACATCGTCAACCACTTCAGGGAGTAAGTCAAGTTTCCGTTTCCATCGTCTGGTTGCTCGATCTAGCTGTCATAGCTTAATTCATTCATCGAACGCATGCATGAATGATGAGTGGTCTATGTACGTGTTTGTCTGCAGCAAATGGGGCGACTGCATCGTCCGCGTCCTCATGGAGAACACAACCGGGGGCGTGCCGCCGATGTACGGCCGGATCGTCTTCAAGAGGGAGGCGTTTGTCAGCATGGTGCTCAACGGCAAGCACCTCGTGCAAGTTAACATCGGGAACCGCCAGATCTGGCTCCGCAAGTACATCCCGCGCCCGCGCAACGTTTGATCGTCATCTCATGAGCTCCAGAAGGCCGTCTGCAACGTGATCAAACTAGATCTCTCTAGTGTAGATCTAGCGAGTTTACTGATTAATAATTCAAACATGTATCTTTGTTTCAAGTCGCTTCTATTTCCTTTCTTCAGGCTCTATATGTAGCTCCGAATCCAATCATGTACCCAGCCAAACTCTTATCTATGAGATAATTAAGTTTTAATTATATGAGTACTTGTTGTAGCATCAACGTCCAATTAATTTTTGAACAAACAGATAAATAAAAATCAACTGAAATTTCACAATCTCATTATTATCTCGACCTCTTTCTTCCCTAGTCTCACAAACTCTAACCTCACACTTTCCTCACTTTATTTTCCATCCACACCGAGCAACAGACGTGATATTTCGAATGCCATTCAAAAAGTCACGATGCAGCCTCAAACATTTTCCTACAAGGCACTTTTCTGAGGATCTAGAAAATGTGTCTATTAATTAATATCAGTGTCGTCATTCACTATTACGACCTTTCGAACCAGCAAACCCTACGTGCACATAGGATATTTTTGTAACCAACCTAAACCTCACGCACGCTCGCTCAACACATGTCATCTCCGTTACCTAGCTAGATTTAAAGGTCTATAACCGTTCTTAGGTTGTCTACACGTGACTACCATAAATCTCACAAAACCTTAATTTAATTACATGGACATTACTGTTTGACATCTTTGTTACCAACCTAAAGAGTACATATGACCGCACGCAACTCATCTCAATTCGTTACCATGCACCATAGATAAAATTCCATTGATATATAGTAACTGCATGTGGGTTCTGTTACTACCCCTAATTCCACGCACCCTCATCCTACACCGGGAATGTCCGTTACCACCCAATGAAAACTGCAACCTCATGCAAGACATCCCCATTAGTCCATTACCAACTTAAATCCGACAAACCATGGCTGCACGGAGGCCATTTCCGTTACGACACTATCCAAATTCCACAAGTGACCACTACACATAGGTGGTCTCCGTTACTACTCTAAATTCCACACACACTTACTCCATATGGAAATCTCCGTTCTCACCCTATGCGAACTCCAAGCTCACATTCGATTGATACGTTACCAACCTAAATTCCGCACACCCAAAGAGCATGTTGACTATCTCCGTTACCAGTAGCTAAATTATGCAAGTAACCATACTTAGACACCCTGAACAAACATGGAGCATCCCGTTACCACCCTAAATAATCTCTTCACAAAAGTGCATGCGAACTCTCTCTCTCTCTCTCTCTCTCTCTTGATAGTTTTTTTAAAAAACAAAAGAAGCATTGAGAACATGGTTTTAAAAAAAAGTTTCCAAAAGCTTATGAAAAAATAATTTTTTAAATCATTTGTCACACACTTTGAGAATTTAATTTAATAGGTTTACGCAAGAGGAGTTTCAAGAAATAAAGAAACTTAAAAAGAGAACAAAATTACGGATCACGTCCGACTTTACCTCCTAACACATTAGCAAACTAGTGATGGCCACTTAAGAAAACTTCAATGGATAGATCTTCAAAAAAAAAGTCGAACACCTGACAGTCTGTTGGAATTTTTTAAGATCTTCAAAAAAAAACAGACAATTAACTATACTAGCCTGGCTAGCGGGCCCCTAAAAACTTAACCCGGTCCATAAACCGGGTCCACCGTCCCCATCTGCTACCTCTCGTGGTCTCTTCCTCTCCCCTTCCGCCCTCCCAGTCCCACCTCGTTCGCTCCGCCGCCGCCGCCTCCGTTCTCTCCACCGCCAGCCAACTACGCCCATCAACCTCCACCCGCCCCTATCCGTATAAACACGCGACTCCAAAGCCTCCGCTGCCCGCTTCTCCGTCCCGAGATCGCAGCCCCCGCCCCTCCCCTCCCAATGGCACGCGCCGGCATCACTTCCACGCCAGGTAAGCGTTCGCGTGGCCCCAGATTCGCGTGCCGCTTTGGATCTCCTGTCCGGTTTGTGTGTTTAGTGTTTACACTCTGTTTGCGCTTCTGCTGCAGTGGCCAGGAGCGTGCGCGTGGCTACGGCGGGGGGGGGGCCCGGGTCCCTTCTCTGATCTCGATTACTTACCCTGCGCGCGCGTTGGCATCTGCCTGTCCTGAACTATTGTTTGTTTTATTGTGTGTGTGTTTTGATGTGCAGGCAAAGGCGGATGCGCCTTCGAGCGCAGCGGCTTCCAACTCCGACGGGTAAGAATGTTGAACGGTTTCACCTACGGTGATACACTGATTTATACCTATATTCTAAATTTCTAAGTCCATTTGTGTTTCACATCCACACAAAATGATACACTGATGTATACCTGTATCTAAGTTCATTTATGCTTCACGATAAATCCTTGTGAGGTGTTATGCAATTTTACGACTGAGACAGATTGATAGTCAACATCGATACAGTAGATTATACCCCATTTTGAACTTGATTAGGAGTTTTGTGGTTCTGTATTAAATTTGACTTCCATTACATAGTTGTTTATATGTGAACGGCTCCTGGGCGGGGAAACTCTGTGCATTATAAGCTTGACAAATAGCGCAATATCACGCTTCTTGTTATTTTTAGTCAATCGTATTAATAACCATCTATTCTTTCTTTTTAAATCATTGTAACCGGTTTCATCTGCTCCTAATCCACATAATGCCTTTTTTAAATGAATTGTTACAAATACACACATGTTGTTGGCTCACCTGAGCTACCAGGGCTGTATCAATGGCGTGTAACTTCAGAATGTTCTAGGTTATGGTCATAGGCTCACCTGGGCAATGCCACAGAGCCATTGTCAGTGAGATTGTAGTTGACTCACAGTTGAGTGGGAAATGACTCTGCATTGCGCCATCGAAAGAGCCAGTAATGCATCCTTAATTGGAACATATGGTACATTCAGTTCCCAGTGGATGCTGACAAGAGGCTACCAGTCCAAATCTTATTGCTTCATTTGTGTTGTAACTTTTGTATGAATTCTTTGTTTTGTTTAATTATGCTAGCGGGGATGAGAAGTGATAATATGCAAGCTTAATCTCACTATCTCAGTTGATAAATTAAGATCTTGCCCTTGGTAGCCTAGAGCCAACCTAATCACCGAGAAAGCTGTACAAACGAAATTTTGTGTCACAACTCCATACAAACATTTGTGTCTTGTTGACTAATGAGTTCCCCAAGTTAAGAGAAAGTTGTACCATCTCAGGCCAAAATATAGGTGCCAGCCTTAGTGAAACTTGTAAGATTTATGTCTTAAGTCATGGCCTACAGTTTGTACATTGTATGAAACTCCTCAACCTTTTCTGAAACATGACGATATGATACCAATTGAGTGCAAGAGCCTGCAGGTTTTAAAATAGAATTATTTTTGGCAAACCATTTCTAATGATAACGCCCCCATGCAAATATTTTACTGCCATTGATCTTTCATAAATATGATTTATTTTATGCTCAACAACAAATGCCTAATTTTCATGTCTTCTTTCAGTCATGAGCTCTTGCTGTTTGAGGCTCTTCGTGAGGGCTTGATGGAAGAGATGAATTTGGATCCAACAGTGTGCGTATTTGGTGAAGATGTTGGACATTATGGTGGTTCCTACAAGGTAACCAAAGGTTTGGCTGAGATGTATGGAGACCTTCGAGTCCTTGATACCCCCATTGCTGAGAACTCATTTACTGGCATGGGAGTTGGGGCAGCAATGAAAGGACTGAGGCCTGTTGTTGAAGGCATGAACATGGGCTTCCTTCTCCTTGCTTACAACCAGATCTCAAACAACTGTGGCATGCTTCATTACACTTCTGGGGGACAATTCAAAATCCCACTTGTGATCCGAGGCCCTGGTGGTGTTGGCCGTCAGCTTGGAGCAGAGCACTCTCAGCGTCTGGAGTCGTATTTCCAGTCAATCCCTGGCCTGCAAATGGTTGCCTGCTCAACTCCATACAATGCTAAAGGTCTAATGAAAGCTGCTATCAGAAGTGAGAACCCTGTGGTTCTGTTTGAGCATGTCCTTCTGTACAACTTGAAGGAGAAAATTCCCAATGAGGAATATGTGCTATGCTTGGAAGAGGCTGAGATGGTGCGACCTGGTGAGCATGTGACTATCCTCACATACTCACGTATGAGGTACCATGTGATGCAGGCTGCAAAGACCTTGGTGAACAAAGGGTACGACCCTGAGGTCATTGACATCAGGTCACTGAAGCCATTTGATCTGCACACCATTGGCAACTCCATTAAGAAGACCCACCGTGTGCTGATTGTGGAGGAGTGCATGCGCACTGGTGGGATTGGTGCCAGCCTGAGATCAGCCATCATTGACAATTTCTGGGACTACCTTGATGCACCCATCATGTGCTTGTCCTCGCAGGACGTGCCGACACCATATGCTGGAACTTTGGAGGATGCAACGGTTGTGCAGCCTGCCCAGATCGTGGCTGCTGTGGAGCAATTATGCCAATAGTGTGATTGTCTTGTATCTTTGAGTTGTATCCGTGCTGCCATGAAAAGCTTTCTGCTTGTTCATTTTGCCCAATAGCTAGGCATTCATTGCGGTTCAGTCGTGTAGCCGTTCTATTTGTAGTTCGAGATGTAAAGGTCAGCATGGATTGGTCATGTGCCTTTTCTGTCCTATATATTGGCATCAAAAGTCATTGTACAAATAAGCCAACCTAATGTCTCCGATCGGCAACGATTCTTCTTGTGCAGCTACAGGAGCCAAAGTGGCTTTGTTTGCACCGAAGCACAACTGTTTGCAGCTGCAGCGCAGCAGCAAAAATCCTTACCAATCGCTGTCAATGTTTTGCATTAGCTTCCCCTAGGCCAACACTCTTTATAGACAGGTATCGAGTCGGTGGAGACAACGAATTTAGTGGCAAAACAACTGTTTGGAGACAACGAATTTAGTGGCAAAACCTGAGCGCTAAACCTCGTTCAGACGTCTTTGCAGTTGTATTCCAAAACTCATACTGAGACGGGAAAACTCATGTACCAGTTCCGCATTTGCCATAGTTCCACATCTCAGAAAATCAGCACCGATGACATCCCACCTTTAGATTCAAAAGTACAAAGAATACTTAGAAGAAGAAAAAAGTACAACACAACATGAATTTATGGTCAACATTGTGGTTCCAAGACACCACTGAAGTCCAGGATACCACCTCCTTTCTATTGTTAGAGGCAATATTTTCACTTAGTGCCATAGATACTTTATGACCAGTAGAATTTTTCTGGAAAATGACAACACCAGGAGCATTAATTATATTTGGCAAACCATTTCTAAACGATAACGCCCCCATGCAAATATTTTACTGCCCTTGATCTTTCATAAATACGATTTATTTTGTGCTCTACTACAAATGCCTAATTTTCATGTCTTCTTTCAGTCATGAGCTCTTGCTGTTTGAGGCTCTTCGTGAGGGCTTGATGGAAGAGATGAGCTTGGATCCAACAGTGTGCGTATTTGGTGAAGATGTTGGACATTATGGTGGTTCCTACAAGGTAACCAAAGGTTTGGCTGAGATGTATGGAGACCTTCGAGTCCTCGATACCCCCATTGCTGAGAACTCATTTACTGGCATGGGAGTTGGGGCAGCAATGAAAGGACTGAGGCCTGTTGTTGAAGGCATGAACATGGGCTTCCTTCTCCTTGCTTACAACCAGATCTCAAACAACTGTGGCATGCTTCATTACACTTCTGGGGGACAATTCAAAATCCCACTTGTGATCCGAGGCCCTGGTGGTGTTGGCCGTCAGCTTGGAGCAGAGCACTCTCAGCGTCTGGAGTCGTATTTCCAGTCAATCCCTGGCCTGCAAATGGTTGCCTGCTCAACTCCATACAATGCTAAAGGTCTAATGAAAGCTGCTATCAGAAGTGAGAACCCTGTGGTTCTGTTTGAGCATGTCCTTCTATACAACTTGAAGGAGAAAATTCCCAATGAGGAATATGTGCTATGCTTGGAAGAGGCTGAGATGGTGCGACCTGGTGAGCATGTGACTATCCTCACATACTCACGTATGAGGTACCATGTGATGCAGGCTGCAAAGACCTTGGTGAACAAAGGGTACGACCCTGAGGTCATTGACATCAGGTCACTGAAGCCATTTGATCTGCACACCATTGGCAACTCCATTAAGAAGACCCATCGTGTGCTGATTGTGGAGGAGTGCATGCGCACTGGTGGGATTGGTGCCAGCCTGAGATCAGCCATCATTGACAATTTCTGGGACTACCTTGATGCACCCATCATGTGCTTGTCCTCGCAGGACGTGCCGACACCATATGCTGGAACTTTGGAGGATGCAACGGTTGTGCAGCCTGCCCAGATCGTGGCTGCTGTGGAGCAATTATGCCAATAGTGTGATTGTCTTGTATCTTTGAGTTGTATCCGTGCTGCCATGAAAAGCTTTCTGCTTGTTCATTTTGCCCAATAGCTAGGCATTCATTGCGGTTCAGTCGTGTAGCCGTTCTATTTGTAGTTCGAGATGTAAAGGTCAGCATGGATTGGTCATGTGCCTTTTCTGTCCTATATATTGGCATCAAAAGTCATTGTACAAATAAGCCAACCTAATGTCTCCGATCGGCAACGATTCTTCTTGTGCAGCTACAGGAGCCAAAGTGGCTTTGTTTGCACCGAAGCACAACTGTTTGCAGCTGCAGCGCAGCAGCAAAAATCCTTACCAATCGCTGTCAATGTTTTGCATTAGCTTCCCCTAGGCCAACACTCTTTATAGACAGGTATCGAGTCGGTGGAGACAACGAATTTAGTGGCAAAACAACTGTTTGGAGACAACGAATTTAGTGGCAAAACCTGAGCGCTAAACCTCGTTCAGACGTCTTTGCAGTTGTATTCCAAAACTCATACTGAGACGGGAAAACTCATGTACCAGTTCCGCATTTGCCATAGTTCCACATCTCAGAAAATCAGCACCGATGACATCCCACCTTTAGATTCAAAAGTACAAAGAATACTTAGAAGAAGAAAAAAGTACAACACAACATGAATTTATGGTCAACATTGTGGTTCCAAGACACCACTGAAGTCCAGGATACCACCTCCTTTCTATTGTTAGAGGCAATATTTTCACTTAGTGCCATAGATACTTTATGACCAGTAGAATTTTTCTGGAAAATGACAACACCAGGAGCATTTCAGTGGCTCTAGCATAAAGGGTAATCTTATTGTGCTATAGTGTTACAGTTCATACAAGTGATTGCAAAATTGGATGAACCATCTTGGTAAACGAAACAATAAGAGCAAACAAAAAACACCTCTTAAGGCTCACAGTACAAAACATTAACACCTCAGTCAGGCATCAAGTGTCACCAAAAATGTAGCAGCGATTCTATATCCACAACTGCTCCTTGCGATACTCTCTCACAATGACTGGCACGCTTGTTGGTGGTAGCTGCAAAATGCAAAACCAACACAGACAGAAATGTCATCATAAATATTGTTAACTATACACAAAATATGCATAAAAAAGGCATGTATTTATAGCAGCGGAATACAATAAATTAGTTCAGGGTAATAGAAGCATACAGCAGATTGTAAGGTTAAATCAGTATTATATGGAAGATTATTTTTTCAAGAAAATGCAAAACCAACACCACCAACTAAATTGATCAACTGACAGAAATGTCATCATAAATATTGTTAACCTATACACAAAATATGCATAAACATGTATTTATAACAGCGGAATACAATAAATTAGTTCAGGGCAATAGAAGCATACAGCAGATAGTAAGGTTAAATCAGTATTATATGGAAGATTATTTTTAAGTATAGAATTAACGAAGTCCAGAAGTTGTCATTATAAGAGGCACAAGACAGAATGATATTTGTGAGGTAAGATATACACAAAAAGCAGGAGGAGCAGATGTACAAGGCACATGACGAGCACGTAAATGTTTGGACTTTGATAGGTCTTATTAGAAGTCCAGTTCGAAGACAAATAAAATCAGTTGACCTAGTTCAATGCTCGAATACTATTTGACAACAAGAAAGATCAGCCAGCCCTGTATTTACCTAGTTCCCAACTGATCCCATATAATATGTAGTTTGCAATAACATGTTGTAGGAATATGAGACTTATCTACACAGACCTGTCTCCCGACTAAGAACTAGTTCTAGTAGATTGGACTATCTCCCTAACCCTCGAATAGATTCACTAACAACAAAAAAGCCTAAGCATTCTGCTACTTCAATCTGGAATTCAGCAACTAGGCACATACAAATGAAAAAAACAGTACGGATTACAATGAGAAGTGTAAACACATCTTACCATTCCATAATCTGTTATGATCATTGAAACATAATCTGAAGGGGTGGCATCATACCTATTAGAAGTACTTAGATTATTTCCAAGAAATTGAATATTACCATAGGTAACAAATGGCATAAATATGAAATTGGGGGACATACGTAAGATTCAGCAGTTGGAGATTTGCATTGTCCACCCAGTCCTTAAGATGGACCAAATCTGCTTTCCCAGGAACCTTTAAAATTACATCTGGGTCACCTGATGAAGAAAAATGTCATGTAGTGCATGATAGTTAACATATTTTAACAATGCATAAACAAAAAAGACATACCAAGCTCATTAGCACATATAGAATCAAGTTGCACCCTTTCATGAAATTTGTATGCCTCGCAACATACCAAAACAGGGATTCCAAATGCATGTGCAACCATAGCTACAGATGCTGTTCCAACTCGAGAATAAACTGTTCCATT
>LAPY01000588.1:161805-179073 GCA_000970635.1 Eragrostis tef
TTTTTGTTTTGTGGGGGGGGGGGGGGGGGTGTTACAATTTTGCTTTCTTGCTTTGAGCATGCTCTTCATTTTGGGTTACTTGTGGCAGTTTTTGAACTAAGCTCTTTGCTAGAACGGAAGTGCTTATGGGTTACTACTGATTCATGAGATCTGGTTTATGTTTCTTTTAAAAGCTTTGGTGTGACTGTTCGTAGGTTGCTTTGGACTACATTGGAAAGCGTGGTGCTACAGTTGGTGTCACTCGGGAAAAGAGAATTAAGTATGCTGAGCAAACATTGCACACTACGTCACTAGATTTCAATCATATTTCTGTTAATACTTACTATTTCTTTGTTGTAGATATGCAAAAGAAATACTTCAAAAGGAAATGTTGCCTCATGTTGGGGTAGGGGAATTTTGTGAGACTAAGAAGGCGTACTATTTCGGGTACGTATTCCTGCTCGAGACATGTTAATCAGCACGTGTTAAATTTCTGTTGAGAGTATTGAGTATGATTTCCTGCACTCCTGTTTCACAGATACATTATTCACCGCTTATTGATGTGCGCACTTGGTCGAAGAGCTGAGGATGACCGTGATCATTATGGCAACAAAAGGCTGGACCTAGCTGGTCCCTTGCTTGGAGGGCTCTTTAGAATGGTTTGTATGGATACACCCGATAGGAAAAATTCGATATCTTTCTACGTTAAGGGTCTAACATTGTTTTTATCCCGCAACTACAGCTCTTCAGGAAGTTAACAAGAGATGTGAGATCATATGTTCAAAAGGTTTCTTGCTGTCTAAATTGTGAAATTTCCACTCCCCCTTTCAGCCAATCCTGGTAGTTATTAACTCCTTTGTTTTCCTTGATCCTAGTGTGTGGATAACGGAAAGGAAGTTAATTTGCAATTTGCCATCAAAGCAAAAACTATTACCAGTGGGTTGAAGTATTCTCTTGCTACTGGAAACTGGGGACAGGCTAATCAAGCTGGAAC
Organism: Eragrostis tef; assembly: GCA_000970635.1. NCBI lineage: Eukaryota > Viridiplantae > Streptophyta > Magnoliopsida > Poales > Poaceae > Eragrostis > Eragrostis tef. The sequence goes on from LAPY01000588.1 coordinate 162,779, forward strand.
CAGAGCAGGAGTTTCTCAGGTGTGTATTTTTCCTGTCACTTTACTGATTATGGCCCTACATCTGACTTGGGTGTAGTGTAAAATGTGCTAATCGATGTTCCATGATCCTTCTTTTCCTGACATGAAGGTGCTTAATCGTCTGACCTATGCCTCTACACTATCTCATCTTCGGAGGCTGAACTCTCCCATTGGGCGTGAAGGTGGGCATAGTTTATTTTATTTCATGAAATACCGCTCCATGGAGACTTGATTCTGAAAGTTCTTTCGAAATGTATTAATAGGGAAACTGGCAAAACCTCGCCAGTTGCATAATTCTCATTGGGGAATGATGTGTCCTGCTGAAACACCAGAAGGCCAAGTAAGTGCTTTAGTGGACTCATTTATCTTTATTTAGCCAGAGGTTGGTTATTCAGTTGTCCTATAATAACATGTGCCTTGTACCCAGGCTTGTGGTTTGGTGAAAAATCTGGCCTTGATGGTTTATATCACTGTTGGCTCTGCTGCAAATCCAATTTTGGAATTTTTGGAGGAGTGGGGTACAGAAAACTTTGAGGTTTGTTTCTTGCTTGTCATTATGTGCATGCATTTTGATTTGATAATACCTTTCCTAACCTTATGGTTGCCTGGTGTTCATTTTGTACAGGAAATATCACCAGCAGTCATTCCACAAGCTGCCAAAATTTTTGTCAATGGTTGTTGGGTTGGAATTCATAGGAACCCTGACCTATTGGTGAAAACGCTTAGACGACTAAGAAGACAGGTTTGTTCAATGGCTTTGCTGGCTTATACTAGCAGTTACAGCGCAGAGTGAAAGGCTAACTAGATAATCCTTGCAAAATCGTTCAATATTGCCCACTCATTTGTTATAAATTGTACACGACTTATTGAGGCCCCTCTTTTGTAACGAGGTTCTGATCATATGCAATCCAATGATCCTTTCATAACATAGTACCACTTTGTAGTATTTCCTGTGACTCCCATTTTATCCTGTAGGATAAACGTAAATATATTACCACGTAATGGGTCGAATATGCAATTCAGAAGACCCAAGATCTTAAATTTTGCTGTTTTCACTTTCAGATTGATGTCAACACTGAAGTTGGTGTTGTTCGTGATATCCGGCTTAAAGAACTTCGACTCTACACAGATTATGGGCGCTGCAGTCGTCCATTGTTTATTGTTGAGAACCAGAGGCTTCTCATTAAGAAAGCGCATATACGAGCATTGCAACAAAGGGTACAATATTGAACAACATGCTCTGTCTTCTGTTTTATACAGATGTGTTTTTTTTCTCATGCTTCTGTTATCCTTCTCTGCTTATCCAGGAGACTCCTGACGAAGGTTGGCACGAGTTGGTTTCAAAAGGATATATAGAGTACATAGACACTGAAGAAGAGGAGACTACTATGATTTCCATGACCATAAATGTAAGTAAAACACTATTCAACAGTCCTGTGGGAGGGCTTTGTCTATTCCATTCCGGACATTATTTTATGAGGAACAACCTTGCTCTATTCCAGGGAATCGATTATGTATCATTGCTTGTTCCTTCTATATTCATCTTCATATACTGACACAATGATTCCAAAAATAAATAAATTCAGGACCTTATAAATGCGAGACAGAACCCAGAGGAGGCGTACTCTGAGACTTACACTCACTGTGAGATCCATCCTTCATTGATACTTGGTGTTTGTGCGTCAATTATTCCCTTTCCTGATCACAACCAGGTGAATCATTCACTTCCACAATGGTGTAGTGCTGCATTTGTTTTCCCTCCTGACGAGATCTAATTCGTTCCATTGATATGCAGTCGCCTCGTAATACATATCAGTCTGCTATGGGAAAGCAAGCAATGGGAATTTACGTCACCAACTACCAGTTAAGAATGGTGGGTATACTGTTTATCTCATTTTCTTGAGTTGTTAATATAGGCTTGAACCTTATCCATCCGCTATCTTTGTTCAGGACACGTTGGCTTATGTGCTATACTACCCACAAAAGCCTCTAGTCACTACCCGAGCTATGGAGCATTTGCACTTCAGACAGTTACCAGCTGGCATTGTGTGTGAACATTTTTGTCTTTAACTGCATGGAACTTCACTTTCTTTATTCTCATATTTTGTTTCTGTTATTTTTAATCATTGATACCTTTATTTTTGCGATATATGTGCAGAATGCAATTGTTGCTATTGCTTGCTACTCCGGGTATAACCAAGAAGATTCAGTCATTATGAACCAATCTTCCATAGATCGTGGGTTCTTCCGATCACTATTTTTCCGCTCTTACAGGTATAGTGCATCGACCTGCATTATAAATTGTCACCATGCAGTAGTCTAATGCACTGCTGGTATCCTAATGATTTAAAACTTCATATGCAGGGATGAGGAAAAGAAGATGGGTACACTTGTCAAAGAGGAATTTGGTCGCCCAAATAGGGAGAATACTATGGTGCATTTTCTGAATTGTTTTCTAATTTTTATTTTTCTGCCGCGTGCGGCTGATATTGCTATCACCCTTCCTTTGTAGGGAATGCGCCATGGGTCATACGATAAACTGGATGATGATGGCCTTGCACCACCTGTGAGTAGAGAGCTTCATTACTAGCATGCTCAGCTTTATCTGTAGTGACGTCAAATACTGACCACATGATGTTCAAATTCATGTTTCAGGGAACAAGGGTTTCTGGTGAAGACGTCATTATCGGCAAGACATCTCCTATTCCACAAGATGACGCTCAAGGGCAAGCTTCTAGATATTCGAAGCGTGATCATAGTACTTCTCTGCGTCACAGTGAAAGTGGCATGGTAGATCAGGTTAGTTGTTTCTCAACTTTTCAATAGTTTGTACATTGTGCAATGAATTTGAGTGTTATCTTCTAAATCTGCTTCATTCTACACAGGTTCTGTTAACAACAAATGCTGATGGTCTAAGATTTGTCAAGGTTAGAATGCGATCAGTTCGCATACCACAAATTGGTGATAAGTTTAGCAGTAGACATGGTCAAAAAGGAACTGTTGGAATGACATACACGCAAGAGGACATGCCATGGACAATTGAAGGCATCACACCTGATATCATTGTGAATCCACATGCTATTCCATCCCGTATGACTATTGGGCAGCTGATTGAGTGTATTATGGGTAAAGTTGCGGCTCACATGGGAAAGGAAGGAGATGCGACTCCTTTCACTGATGTTACTGTGAGTGTTCTCTCTCTTTTTTTTTTTGGTGGCACTCTGAGTGTTCTCGTTGGAAGCTTGTGAGTTTACTGTGAGTGTTCTCGTTGGAAACTTGTTATTCTTGATCTATTAGTTAGTTCTTAAGAAAAAAAAGATTAATTATGGGGGGTTAGTGCAGTCAGTTATATGCTTTAGTTGGAGAATGAATTCTGATGTTAATGCGGTTTATTATAATTCAATTGCTGGTAGTGATACAGTTCCTTGTTGGGGGTTGTGCTGTGCAAAATCTGGTGGCAACAAACTGGATTTCCCTTTTTCACTCTGTATTCTTACTTATTTTATGTTGATATATCAGGTGGACAACATCAGCAAGGCTCTCCACAAATGTGGGTATCAAATGCGTGGATTTGAGACTATGTATAATGGTCACACGGGAAGAAAACTGACTGCAATGATTTTCCTGGGTCCAACATATTACCAAAGACTAAAGCACATGGTGGACGATAAGATACATTCAAGAGGCCGTGGTCCTGTTCAGATACTCACTCGGCAGCCAGCAGAGGGGCGTTCACGTGATGGTGGTCTCCGCTTTGGAGAAATGGAGAGGGATTGTATGATTGCACATGGAGCGGCATTTTTCCTGAAAGAGAGGCTATTTGACCAGAGTGATGCATACAGGGTCCATGTATGTGAGAAATGTGGCCTCATCGCAATTGCCAACCTTAAAAAGAATTCATTTGAGTGTAGAGGATGCAAGAATAAGACTGACATTGTCCAAATACTATGGTGCATTTTCTGAATTGTTTTCTAATTTTTATTTTTCTGCCGCATGCGGCTGATATTGCTATTACCCTTCCTTTGTAGGGAATGCGCCATGGGTCATACGATAAACTGGATGATGATGGCCTTGCACCACCTGTGAGTAGAGAGCTTCATTACTAGCATGCTCAGCTTTATCTGTAGTGACGTCAAATACTGACCACATGATGTTCAAATTCATGTTTCAGGGAACAAGGGTTTCTGGTGAAGACGTCATTATCGGCAAGACATCTCCTATTCCACAAGATGACGCTCAAGGGCAAGCTTCTAGATACTCAAAGCGTGATCATAGCACTTCTCTGCGTCATAGTGAAAGTGGCATGGTAGATCAGGTTAGTTGTTTCTCAACTTTTCAATAGTTTGTACATTGTGCAATGAATTTGAGCGTTATCTTCTAAATCTGCTTCATTCTACACAGGTTCTGTTAACAACAAATGCTGATGGTCTAAGATTTGTCAAGGTTAGAATGCGATCAGTTCGCATACCACAAATTGGTGATAAGTTTAGCAGTAGACATGGTCAAAAAGGAACTGTTGGAATGACATACACGCAAGAGGACATGCCATGGACAATTGAAGGCATCACACCTGATATCATTGTGAATCCACATGCTATTCCATCCCGTATGACTATTGGGCAGCTGATTGAGTGTATTATGGGTAAAGTTGCGGCTCACATGGGAAAGGAAGGAGATGCGACTCCTTTCACTGATGTTACTGTGAGTGTTCTTGTTGGAAACTTGTTATCCTTGATCTATTAGTTCTTAAGAAAAAAGATGATTATGGGGGGTTAGTGCAGTCAGTTATATGCTTTAGTTGAAGGATGAATTCTGATGTTAATGCGGTTTATTATAATTCAATTGCTGGTAGTGATACAGTTACTTGTTGGGGGTTGTGCTGTGCAAAATCTGGTGGCAACAAACTGGATTTCCCTTTTTCACTCTGTATTCTTACTTATTTTATGTTGATATATCAGGTGGACAACATCAGCAAGGCTCTCCACAAATGTGGGTATCAAATGCGTGGATTTGAGACTATGTATAATGGTCACACGGGAAGAAAACTGACTGCAATGATTTTCCTGGGTCCAACATATTACCAAAGACTAAAGCACATGGTGGACGATAAGATACATTCAAGAGGCCGTGGTCCTGTTCAGATACTCACTCGGCAGCCAGCAGAGGGGCGTTCACGTGATGGTGGTCTCCGCTTTGGAGAAATGGAGAGGGATTGTATGATTGCACATGGAGCCGCATTTTTCCTGAAAGAGAGGCTATTTGACCAGAGTGATGCATACAGGGTCCATGTATGTGAGAAATGTGGCCTCATCGCAATTGCCAACCTTAAAAAGAATTCATTTGAGTGTAGAGGATGCAAGAATAAGACTGACATTGTCCAGGTAAGTAGAACTGCCTTATTTAATCAAGCCTATGTGGAATGTATCTATTTGCTCTTAAGTTGGTGGTTTACTGATGTGAATATTTGCCGTATTGTGCAGGTGCATATACCCTATGCTTGTAAGCTTCTCTTCCAGGAGCTTATGGCCATGGCCATTGCTCCCAGAATGCTGACCCATGATTTCAAGACAGGGAAGGATCAGAAGAAACGGTGAACTTAAAAGCATCAGACCTCATGTGACGGTGCCATATACTTGGTTCATAATATTAGGCTCAGTGCCCTGTTCAATGGGCACCTTTTTCCTCTGTTCTGACTTCTGGGATGGGCGCGAGTGATCACAGGCTTTTCCCCTTGTTTTGGATGTACCCATGCGCCTAATGGCGAATGAGTTTGTTTACCCTTCTATGGACTATTATGCTGGAAAGTAACGGTCTGATTTTTGTTCTTTTGGGACATTTTCCAGTTAGAACACTTGTTGTATATTGCAAATTAAAGGTTGCACCACGCTGCTCTTGTAACAGACTTTGAAGCTGATGTATTGACCAGGGATAGTTCCTACATTGTTAGAGAAACGAATTAAGAGTTCCCTGTCTGTTTGGGTAGCTGGTGCGTGTCGGCTGCATTGCACACTTGTGCTCCCAGTTCACTGTTAAGCTAAATTACTTTGTAGTCTGTTGCCGTGACGTTATTTACTCGTTGGGTATTTGGATTAACTACAGGCATTTCATGATTGATTGGTCACAATTTTGTTTTTGGAAGCAGCAGTATTGCCTGGCAAAAAGGGATGTTTGAGATGTAATGTAAGATGATACAGACAAAATTGTGGTACGACCGGCAAATGCATACGACGCAGTAGCAAACATAAACACGTTTATCCTAAACCCAGCCCACCATGAACCGATTTAGTCAACAAAATGACAACAGCTATTCACCTCTGATAAATCAAACCACAAACTCCGTTCGCCGCCCAAAACTTTAAACAGAGAAATGTACACATCGGCATCAGACTTGAACTTACAGCACGGAGGGGGGATGCTTTAATTAACAAATAAGAGGGCTATTATACAAGACTAAACCGCGGCACGACCAGACGTATCCCTATGGCAACTCAAAAACGCTTTGCAACATGAGGAAAATTCTAGACCCCACAAAAGAGAGGAAGGGAAAGAATACCTAGTACAATAACACTATTTCCTTTGCCATTCCAATAGGATGCAAAAAGACACCATACACCCGCCTTATCCGCCAGCAGCTCACTATATACAAGCGAAGCCTCCATGGATCTTCAGATACCTGTGAGTTGATTTGCTCCACTATCTGAGTTCGGGAAAATGTAAAGGAGAGCGCTGTCCTGAACAAAGCTCCCTTCCAGCTGTCCACTTTGTTCTCTGTACATCATTTCTTTTGGTATGGCCATGGACCAGCTAGCCTCTCCCGAAAACAAGTGACACAAGCAAGATCCTGCTGAGTCAGGCTTCAGATGGATCATACCAAGTGTGTTTCGAATCTACTATATCCAGGCCAGAGAGCCTCGATCATTAGTTACTGCTTGGGGACGACCCCTGGTCGGAGTTGGTGGTCTGTTAGCATTCAGCTCCTGAATTTCATCACACAAGTCGTGTTAAGGGGTGAACAGAAGCACAAAATAGTTCGAGAGTGGGGCTGCATTTACAGTAGTAGAGTTACCTGCATCCATGTGTCCTCAATATGATCTGGTGATGTCTCGGGTGATGTAATTGCAGGGGGCAAAGGATGAATAAGTTTTGGTACAACCACAAGATCTCTACCCAAAACTAAGATTGCACCGGCGTTATTTGCAGTACCTGTATGTTCATCCATGTTAAGAAAAAATACAATCGAGCCAAGAGACTTAAAGTACATCATGGTAAAAATGAATTCTCACCACAATAATTTGTTGCAGAGAAAAGAGTGATCAGGTGACCTTGAGCAAACCGCTCAAAGCCATCCATCACACACTCATGTGCTCGCACGATTAATTGAAGATCATTGTTGTTGCAAAACTCCATAACACGGTCAGGCTGTGGTAACAATAAAAGTTATAGGGAAATCAAATGGGCTGAAAGGACAAAAGACCTAATTTAACAAAACATATGGATAGAAAAGACCAACCCCAAATGTAACAAGACCCGGGCCCCGGGCATTGGGCCGCAATCCTTCCACACTATCATTCTCTGTTGGATCAGACCTGTAAAAATCAGAATAAGGTCGTAAAATGATAATAAGAAGATAGCAGTCATGTAAGCTGAGCTGGAATTGTCGAGAGATGCTAACCATAGAAGATCCATAAGGACAACTGAACCTGCTTCCATGGTAATTGGCCTTTGAAGATTTTCAATTTGTTCGACATGGTTGATTGACCGACCAATACCACCATGCATGCAAATGATTTTCTTTTCTATAAGTGCAGCCAAAGGAAGCCAATTGAATAACCTATTCATCCGATGCCATGTCCATATACCATCCCTCTCACCCTATTTATTTGGAGCAAAGAATATCAACCTAAGCAAAAGATTCTAGACTATTCTATAGTGCAGTACACAAAGTTAATTACCATTCGCTCAATACATTCTATTCGGAAACCAAACAAAGCGTTGATATCTGCAGCTTCATGATTTCCACGAATCAAATGTACATTTTGAGGATGTTCAACCTGAAATATACAGTAATTAAAACATTGTACTTCAAATAGACAACCACAACATAGCTAATACACATATAGCTTGAAGGTAAGTGCACAGTATGATACCTTCAATGCAAGAAGAAGAGTAATGGTTTCTAAACTATGCTGGCCTCGATCTACATAATCTCCCAAGAATAGATAATCAATATAGCTGCAGGTCAAGAAAATATATAAATCAGCTGAAGGCTCGAAAAGAAGAAAGATATCTATCTAGATTCAAGATTAAAGACTATAGAAGTATCGTAGATAATTCAGTTCTTCTGGCATGCGATAATCATGGGATACAAAAAATAGAGTTGATTAACAAAGATGTACAAGAGTGCAATTTCCATTTTCTCAAAGAAAGAAGCACTTACGCGATGTCTCCTGCTGTTGAAGGAGCACCATATTCATCGAACAACCTCATGAGATCCCCAAATTGTCCATGTAAATCACCGAATATCTTAACAGGAGCTTTGAGCTGCAAAACACTTGGTTCACTTGAAAATATCCGCTCAGCACTGTCACATAAATCTGCGATCTCATTGCAGTCCAAGAAGAACTGCCTTCGGACAGGGGGCTTCCAGCCACGAGGTTTCAACAGCGATGCAATTACCTAGATCAATATTGCAGCAGAAACATCAAAAGGTGATAAGTAGCTAACGAGTTGAGATGAAGCTAGGCATCTTTCACCTAACTCATACTAGTATCTAACAAGCATTTTTTAAAACATCATTAGATGTCTAGGAGTAACAGAGCAGTCAATCTGCCTAGTTTCTGATAGTTTATTATGTAGGAAGCAAAAACATTTCTATTTAAACATATAGTGCTAACAAGTGGATGTACCTTTTTAGGAACACTGTTAATAGACATTTGTCTATCTAGCAACTTCCTTGCTGCAGTCGCATTCTCGGGGGTACCATAGCTGACCCTTCTTCCTTCATTTTCAAACTGGTCAATTGAAAGTTGTCTGACCATGCCACCTAAGGCACCTCCAGTTTCGGCAGCCACCACAACCTGCAAGGGCAAACAGAAGCAAATTGGAATGCAATCATGGAATAACTTATACTAGGCAGGCAATAACCATATTCTGCCTTCTACAAAATAAATTATTAAATGTAACAAAAATAGAAAGGGAAAAAAATGTGACAGAATTCTACTCACAGCTCTATGGTGCAACCGAACCCCAGGTGGAGCTGTCATGTTGTTAGAAGAAGCAGTGTCTGGTTTGATGAGGCTTGAATGTTTGCTGGTTGATGTGGAGTCTGAAGACTCTTCCTTGTCAGGCAATTGCTCCATCTCACCATTAACCTGCCTGGCCTTCACAGCAGCTAATGTAGCACTGATTGCCTCCGCCTCTGCTGCTGATGCTTCAACTAAGTAATCCACGCCTTTGCTTAACCTCCTGTGAAAGATTTAAACACATCAAGATGAAACAGTCGCTAAAGGATAATATTAACTTGCCATGAAACACATCAAGAACACTTTCACATATTGTAATGCTAAGTACCTCTGTCCCTGCAACACGGCATTCTCGGGACTAATATCAGTATACATATCTCCATTTACAGGAGGTGCAACTGGAGTACCAAGAACTACAGCTCCATCAGGACCTGATTCCGTAGCCGTTTGTCTTGTCCGTTCATCATTGTAGGCATACTTTCCAAGAGCTCTTCCAGCTTGCATGTTATTGGCTGCTGCACTTGCTGCGGCATGACTAGCAGCAGTAGTAGTTTCAGCAGCAGCAAGGTCTTCAGCCACAAGAAGATCATCCAGAAGTACCCCTATAATAGCAACTCCATGAAGTTAGAAACCAATAATCAATAGTTCATTAAACCATATCATGCAACACTAGAAATATTATAAANTGTGATCCTATTCAAAAGAGGAACTGAACAATAATTTTATCACATTGTAAGCCAGGTGCATAGCATAGAAATTATGTCATGAACAGTTTCGATTATGAGACTGAGAAGGCAAATCCAAATTTGAAGGAAACCAAGCCCACATGGAATAATAAAAAAAGGATTTAATGCATGTTGATCAAATTCAGAAGGTGTAGCAGCCATCAATACCAAAGTAACTCCTCACAGTTCAGGGGGTGCGTTAGCCACTCAATACCATTGTATAGTCTCAGGTCATAAGCAATTCAGGACATCGTGTGAAGATGCCACAGCAGGTTGACTAACACATGGGTCATGTAAACATAATCAAACATTTGCACAAGTGACATATAGTTTAGTGCATGTCCGTAAGGGAGTAACACACCGCTGATTATACATTAATCAGTTGCTTCTCAAAAATCATTATAATTGAAATTTACCCTTTGTCAAAAAATATCCACGCAGGGTAAAGAAGTAAACATCCAATATAATCCCTCCATTTTTAAATACATGATGCTTAGGACAACAAAACTAGTTCAATTTTAACGAAATTAACCGTCCTAAACATCATATATTTAAAAAACATGTAATAGCATGAAGCTACCCAGATCATAAAAACACTCCATTATAATTCATATACTCTCAATATAAATTATTTTTCTAATAGATACTTAGACAATCATTTATGTCGAGAACATGTATTTATTTATTATCTCTGCTTTTGTGAACTGAGAGTGATAAATGGCATCTCAAGGAAGAAAGATAAAACATAAGTGATGGTATGTAGCGAATCATAGATGAAGGCACAAACAACTATAAGGCATGATGCCGTCTAAAGTCAATTTGCCCATCCAGTACAATGTACAAACTACATGCTAAATGAATAGACAATTGTCAGCTTGCAAAGATCTGACTTTTTTTATGCATTAATTCAGGTTACACCGTGACAGCAACAGTGGACACTTCCAAAAAGTAGTGAAATTGAACGCACTGAGCACTGAAAGCATTTAAATGCATGTGTAAATCAATGATACTCGATGTCACGTATCAAACATGGGACATTAACCCAGTAATCTTACCTCCGCGTAAACCTCCATAAATAAATATTAGATCATTAACAGCAGCCGCTGCATGCCTGCACCGTCGTGTGAGCTCAACAGCAGCATCGCCTCCTGCTGCGTCTGCACTGTATCTTCCTGTCCTCGGAGTTGTTACAACAGACTTTGTGTCGCACCAGACTCCAGCAGCAGTGTCCAATACTGAAACAGGTGGGATTGCAAAGTTAAGAACGAAAATATTACCTGTCACTGATAGGTAACCTAACCACAGTAACTAGCTAACCTGCTTTAACTGCAATGTGGATACATATAACAAACAACCCAAGATAATTCAAAGCTGGAGAAAAAATAAGAACTCCACGCTCCGTCTCAAAATATAGCTATGTTTAGAATTTAGATTTGTCCTAAGTCAAACTTGATAAAGTTTGACCGTTAATAGCACAAAGATCAAAAGGATTGACAACATAAAAAATATAGTACTTCGTTTATCGTGAAACAAACAATCTTAATATGTAGGTAATATGTTTTCAATCTTTACAAATTTCTTGCTACGAGCGGTTAAAGTTAAAAAGGGTTGCCACAGGAAAAATTTAAGTGTGGCTATATTTTGGGACAGAAGGAATAGGTTGTACCACTATCACCACACCATCACTGGTGCCAGAAAAGAGTGCAAAACATCACATTATGGCATTAGCAAGTGGCTTAAAATTATCCAATATTGAAAGCAAGAAGAGTGTTTAAGTACATCTACAATAACTAAGGAATCTGTTCATAATACTTGATGTTCATGGGCTTGGGATTGATCAACGTCAAAGGAAACAGATATTTGAAATTTCTACAACTGGACATAAACACTTCTTTAGATGTGTTCAATGAGAATTTTTTATTCCGCGACAGAATGACGGCAGCTCTCTGGCCAGTTCGCGGGAAAAATATGTATTTAAACAAAAACAATTTCCTCTAACTGAGTTTTGTCAGGCACCAGCCGTAACTATTAAGCTTGGCACATAATATGTAAGTTATTTCAAGGTCTCAAACTGGAACCTGCAACACTCGAGGAGTCTTCTACCATCCGCCCACCTCCAAGAGCACCACCTGACACATGAAGCCGTGCATTCACAAAAACCTAATAAATAGCAAGTGTTATACATGGACCAGACTGAGGGATTTCCTTTTTCCCTTAAAAAGTATAAATTGAAGGGATTGAGCTATAGCTCACAGCTGCATGTTGGTATCTGGGTGATGGAGAGACACCAGGGGCAATGGCCCACTCCCAGCGCCCATCTCTATGCTTCGCAAGACCATATGCACTTGACAGAGGCTGATGATTAGGCAAAATTGCACACATAAGAATAAAACTAACATTAGATTCGAAATCAATGGCAAGCACTAACAGTGATATTACACAATAAGGAGTTATATCTAGGATTATAGATATAATGATTCAGGTAGAGAAGCTAAATATAAACCGTTGTCATAAATGCAATATAATTCTTGCTACCTTTTTAATAAAAAAAATCGAGCACAAATAGTCATCTCCACAAATAAAACTATTCTCCACTGAGGCACTGACTGAAAATGCTGCTTTGTCAAAATGATTATTTACCGGAGACCTATGTGTGCCAGATATAACTGTGTTAAAGTATATATTATTTTCATTTTTCATTTCTTCTGCTTGTTCTGCAACTCGAGCATCATCAAAACTTTTATTCTCAGAGGATTTAGAATCACGATTTCCATGAGACCTACTTATTTTCCTACAAAATACTATATTTGGGCTTTGAATGCTAAAACAACATAAATATGGAACATGCTACTTGTAAAAGCGTAAAGTTGTTCAATTGGAGTTAGTAGACACTAATTAATTCAGTAATTAACAATTACTTACCACACTATTTGCGTCCCTCCCACCACAAAGTAAAAGAAGACCATCAGAGCGTGCGCTTGCAGTGGCATACCTGAACAGCATCGCGCGGGACAATTAGAGAAAGAATATCAAAACAAAACTATTCCAGTAAAAGCACCGAGTGTGACCTAAATGCAAAGGTCGGAATACGAGGAACTGATTGGGCAACATGATGGGTTAACACTGCCACATCATGCTACCCTGTGCCATGCAAAAACAAATAGCAGATCGATCGCATATAGTCTGGTACAAGATTTATAACGCAGCATGCATAAGATGGTCAATGCAATATAGTGTCTTGACACCAAAATTAAAAGGTTCAAGTCAGTGGCTCTAATGAGCAAATATAAGCTACACTCCACTTTACAATACCAAATCGGTTCTTATTCCAGTTGGCATACTTACATGCATGGCGGTGGTCCTTCACCTTCTGGTTCAAGTTTCCTCCATTCGTATGGCTTAGCTGCTGTGTCAAGGGCCCATACATCCGCGAGTGGTCGTTTTCCTAAAGATAATAAAATAGTCCCAGTATGGCTTAGCTGTGGTTTCAACGTGGATAACCCACACGCAGGAAAGTATTATTTCAAACTTCAAAAATGTCTAAAGAAGCTATGGATTACCATCATTTCCACCAATAGTCAATAAAAATCTCTGCCCAACCAAGGCCATCACATGGCCATATCGTGGACCTGGACCAGGTCCTTGAACCACCACTCTGCATATGTGTAGCACCCTTAGCGATGACACGAAGGAAATGCAGCTCTAAACTAAAGTTTATCAAAAATAGCAATCACCTGTGCCATCGTGGCCGTTGCTGTGTAAGGTCAAGAACATGAAGATCCTCTGCAGATAAACCGGCAGGGCCAATTCCACCCTAAATCATAATAAGAATAAATAAGAGATGAGATTCTGGAATACACAAGTAAACTCTTATGAACATTTAGTGAGCAATAAAAAACAAAGCAGGCCCGTGAAAATATAGTGTTAGTAGTTAACTAGGCTTATCACCTACTAGATACCTTCATTGCATTTGCTTGGGGACATGATAGTTCTGGTGATAAGGTGGGGGCAAGTTTAAAGTTAATGACAAATATTTACCGCACAAATAAAATGATGGCGACTATATTTATTTAAAATAAGGGGTTATTAGAAATGGTTTCTAAGAAATACGACCTGACAACTAGCCTAGTTGGTAAAACAATGTAACAGTCAAGTAGTTATAAGACAGAAATACCTGAATGACCACCATGGTTCCAACCGCAGTCGCCACATGTGCAGCTCTTGGAGAAGGAGGCTCGCCAAGTGGGGTAAGCCTAATAACAATGTATTGCTGTAGTCAGGTATACATATACTTCAAGAAATCTACATATAGTCAATATAACTATCAAGCTACCTTAACAGACAAGTTTGAAATTTTAACTAAAGTACGACACCAAGTACTGAATGCTGGAAAGGGTCAAAACTCAAAACAATTTATGGAGTACTCTACCTGCTCCACTTGTTTGATAAAACATCATAACAATGAACATCTGCTGTTGCGCCAGCAAGACCTGTAATGGAGGACATCAGTAAGGAATCCACATTTACGTTTGACTAGGAGATTAGTCTTGTATGTTTACAATTGGCAACCCAAAAGAACAAAGCATTCAGAATTCAGATAATCGTCCTGAAACAGTTCCGTTTGCCTCCTAAGTTTCCCCAAAAAGATTACTCCTCTTGCAGTACTACAACAGGAACAAAATTATATCTTACGGTGCTAGAAAAGGAACAAAATTATCTCTCACGGTGCTAGAACAGGAACAAATGGTTTCTCACGATGCTAAAATAGGAACAAAATTATCTCTCACGGTGCTAAAACAGGAACAAAATGATCACAATGCTAGAACAGGAACAAAATGATAAATTACACCCTGGGTAGCACCCAATTCTGCTCAATAAAATTAAATGTTCCTTCAAGAGAATCAGCCATTACCCAATAAATTACTACTAACTATAGCTAGCAGCACGATGAAAGAGAAATATTCGGAACAACGCTACCAACATTAATCTCTACACGAAACAGCATTGCACGTTACTACTTACTGAATCATATATGGCATCAACCACCCAACAGCACCTAAACTTACTATAGCTAATGAAAATTGAATAAAGCTATACACCCGACTAGCGTGTCCGACTATCGTTACTACCAGACGAACGAGTGAGTGCATCCATGCTGACACGATTGAACGTTCATGTCGTGATCCGCTAACTGTGCTGCATGTGCCGGAATAGGCAGTCGGACTCGGACATGTCGGACCCGCACAACGGTCGACCGTGTAGCACTTCTAATGAAAATCAGTTCGATTTAGTTCCTTGAGAATGTTTAAATTTATTCCCACCTAGTCGAATTTACATCTAAATTTATGTGATGCCAAAGTAGTTATGTCCTGGGATAACACACCATCTCCGGAGTTCCAAGAGCCACTAGAACTTAGCATTCAGAATGGTTGCACCCACAGAACGACACGAATTAATAATCACGAGCCCATAAATTAATCCCAAAAATTGAACTTCCGAATTTTGCACATCAGGGAACCAAAATTGCTCCAAATCACTATAGCGCCCAAAACTAAGCTCGGAGCAGTCCCTGGCTGAATCCAAATAAGCCCAAAACAACCCTAGACGCGAGAGAAAGCGTAAACATTCCACAATCAGAAACCACAAGCCATAAAGATAGAAGGCATACGGATTCCCGCGCTTCCAGCGGAAGAGGGAGGGGTGGCCGAGTTCCCCTCGAGCGCGGTGGCCCCACCGAACAGGATCAACCGCGGGCCGATGTAACCAGGTGTGCCCTCCTCCCCAACGGCCGGCACAGCCGTGAGTGTGTGTCCGCACCGGCACCCCGGGCCGTCCTCCTCCTTCTCGATCACCGCGTTCACCACGGTGTATCCGGGCGCTGGCCTCGGTCCTGCCGCCCCGACCGGCCGCTGGATTCGGGGCAGCCACGGGCGTCCCTGGCGTCGAAGGTGCCGACGATGAGGAGGTCTCGCTCCCGGACCCCGAGCCTCCGGCGGCGCCACCGCGAGCGGCCGCGGCAGCGTCGGAGTCGGAGTCGGACTCCGTCGTCATGCGCGAGTCCACGTCCATGCCTCAGCAGCCGGAGCCTCCCCCGGCCTCGCTAGGGTTGTGAGGCCCCGAGATCTCCACACGTGCCGGCGACGCAGGCAGGGGCACCGCCCTACGCCGCGGCCGTCATCGCCAGAACCCTAGAATCCCTCGCGGGGCAACGCGATTCGTCCGCGTTCCGACGCGCGATCGCGTGCGAGCCACAGGCGAGGGAGGCAGGAGCGCCAAGGCCTCCTCACCACGCGAATTGCGGCGCTCCGCC
>LAPY01000589.1:90454-102099 GCA_000970635.1 Eragrostis tef
TGGCGAAGAAGGGCGAGACGAGAGCGGTGGCTGCGACGCGAGGCGAGAGGCGGCGGCGGCAGCGGCGCGGCGTCGCGGCGGCCTGACCCATCCACGAAGGCGACGACGGCGTCGTCAACCCGGCGTCCTCTGCCTCCTGGCTGCTTTCTCCGGTAAACGCCCCACTCACGTGCTCGTTCCCCTCTTGTCTCCTCACGCTCTAGGATTTTTAGATCTTGAGGACAGCAAGATCCATGACCTCGGGAGCCATGCGCTGGCGGCTTCGTGCGGCTCCCGGACGGGGCTGGCCGGCCGAGCTCTCGGGCGGCGTTCGCTCTTGAAATCCGCGGTGTCGCAGTCCCGCGTGGGCGGCGCGCTGGGCGGGCAAGCTCGTGGGCGACGCGGCTGGAGCAGGGGCAGAGGGCCTGCATGCCTGCGTTGTTATTCTTTATTCGTAGCTTAGCTCAGCTTTACCAGTTACCAACCACATGCTGTTAGCTTCAAAGAATAGCTTTAGCCAAGGGCAGGGGATGAACACGGTGGTCTTGTAAATAGAACTCCTAGGACCGTGGGTGTATGTTCATGCTGTGCAAGAAGATGGCAAGCTTTAGTGCTGGCGTGTTTCACATTTAGATTCCATGATCTACCCTTGAAACTGTGACTGACATAATTTGTATAGTGAAATGATTCGTGTATATTATTTGTCTAAATTATCAGTGCGACATTTATTTTTCCTTGCCTGCTTGTTTCCTTACATTATGCATCCATTTGATTTAGGGTCTGTACCATTTTTTTATTTGTATTGTACCATTGCAAATTTATTGTTCCCTCTGCTTGATGCATGCCGATGCCTCTCGATGCCGGTCCATGTGAATTTAGGGTCGTGTTTGTCTTGTGAAGAACAAACCTGTAATTTCGGTTGCACAGATTGTTGGATTATTATGTCATGGCCGTTGAATGCTATTCCCAATTTTCTTTACATCATGCCTCTCAATGATGGGTCTCATTCTTGCGTGTTAAAATTTAGTTTAAGCTCTCCAGTACAGTTTGCTATAATCTAATTATTCTAGTCTTTTCCAGTCAGTAATTTGTCAGTTCAAAAACCTCCAGGTTACTTGTTTGTTTACTATTGTCTTTTGCTACTGTTCTTTGCTTGGTTCAAATTTTCCTTGTTACTTGTAGATCACTCCACCGGCACTTAGAGTTGGGGAAGACGAACCTCCACCGTCCTGAAGTCCAGTGGCAACACCAAAGCTTAACATGCTTACAAGAGGTTCACCAAAGCTGAGTGCGAGGCTTGTGGCTATGGCACATGATACCAAAAAGAAGTGTTCTCCTAAGTGCAGTGGGCCAGCGAAGACTTCCCCAAATGGTATGGTGTTTACTGTTTGTTTCGTGATTTATCACTGCTCTTGACATTGTACACTTCATGTATCTCATTATATATTCTGGTATTTAATCATTATTCATGTAGCAAAACAAAGAGCCTATTGGAACCCATCCCTCGAGAAGTCCCTTGTGGATATTCTACATGAATACAAAGATAGTGGTTACCGAGGTGACAATGGGTGGAACTCCGAAGGATGGAATAAGATGGTGAAGGTGTTCCATGAAAGAAACAAGTATGTATCCTTCTAAGTGCTTGCAGCGAGGACCCGAAAGCCGCTCTTATTTGGCTTAGATCTGAAATGACCTAGCAGGTATGACCATTTATGTGTTCATTAGGTACCTTGCTGTTGTGTGCAGTTCAATTATAATAATTGTGCAGTTCAATCATTGTAGCATAAATCTTCTGCATCTATTTGTTCATCTGAATTATCAGGGCAGCATTTATTTTTCCCTTGCCTGAATGATTGTAGTTAGAGGAGTATAATTTAGTGAATATGTGTGCTTATATTGTGCTACCTGCCTTTAGTATTTAGGGCCTAATCTTCAGGAGTATAGTTTCTGGAAAGTGAAATTTTGAGGTTTATTATACAGCCTGCTAATCTCCAGTTTTACTTGTTTGGTTAGCTAAATCGTTAAAAAAGTAGCCAACACATTTACTTTTTAATTCAGTTCATGGTTGTGCATTTGTGGTGCAACCATCGGATATTTCTTTCAGCATGGTAGTAATTTCATACATTCCACTTTTGCTGATTATAACTTTTGTATCTTTATTTTTTTTTACATTCCACTAGAAATTGTGCAGCTTTTTTCTTTAGCTTCTAGCTGATTATAAATTATTTGTAGATCTGCAATGAGCACCTCATGAGAGATCGTGTTAGAAAGAAGAGGGAGGAAGAATGGTCATCCTGAATTCTTCTATGACACTAGCTTTAGAGCTCATGTTAGCTGAGGAAATCAAATTGTTATAACTGAATCTCTGTTTATTTTTGGCTGACAATAACTTTATATTTGTTAACTAGTATATCCTACTACTAAAAATTATTCTCTTCCAACAACATTTTTAATAAACGTTATTTATTTCTTTGTGTATCACATGCAGGGAGGCTGTCAACTGCTCAAGGAGGCAGTCAAGGAGAACATCGCATAGTCATAAACTTGCTTCTTCTTTTTCCATGCAGATCGCACTTCCATAGCCATATGCTGCAGCACTCAGTTTAATCTCAATGAAGCCCTTTGCTGTTTTGCTTAGATGTGAACAGATGCTAGATGTTAAATTATTGACTCATAAACTTTGATGTGAGTTCCTTGTATGTATACATATGTAAACCAGCCAAACTCTACTTTTGTGTTCAGATTGTAGAATTTCCATGCACGATATTCTGAAATAATATATGTTAATTTGTGTTCTGCCGATTAAAAAATTAGACGTTCACAGAACTGAATAATGCTTGGCCAAGTCCTGCTGTCCAAGATATTGCTCATGATTGATTCCTGGGGGCTTGCCGAATGCCCAAATTTTGCAAGCATGATTCATTCCTTGCCAGAATCGATCGACCACCAGGTTTGTGTGTTAGACACGGATCCACTCGATCCTGGGATGGAATGAAATTGTGGACGGAACCAATCTTGAGTAACCGAACGAGCCCTAAGGGGTCCTCGTGTTCTAGATCGAGAACAATTTCAACTGCTGCATCCTCGAGTGGGCAACGCGGTTTCTTTACGGCGCGCCTCACATACGGCCTCTCTGAATCGACGCTACGCACCCGGTTGGGGGACGCGCTCAGATGAGGATTCACGGGTGGGGAAGAGTAGAGGGTTTCCGAATCTCAAAGCTGAGGTGGCGTCATCAGAGAAGGGGGCCGTACCTCAGGCCCGTCGCAAAAGTAGATTTCCGCTCGAGTGGGCAGTTGGGCACTCGAGCCGCCAGGCATGGAGAGGGAAGCGGCGCCGGACGCCAAGAAGAGCAGAACGGCGGGGGAAGCAGATGAGGGCCAAGAACAGGACGCTGCCGGAACACAGTCACCGCAAAAGCTGCAGCCGTCGCCGCATCCAAGACCTAAATCTTGCGAGTCCGATGGAACAGGAGGCGTCGATCGCATCAGCGGCCTCCCCGACGAGATCCTCGGCGAGATTATCTCCCTCCTCCCCACCAAGGACGGCGTCCGCACCCAAACTCTCGCCTCCCGGTGGCGCCACCTCTGGCTCTCCGCCCCACTCAACGTCGACCACATCGGCCTGCCATCCAATGAATTTGTCCAAGCCGACATCATCACCCGGATCCTCGAAACCCACCGGGGTCCTGCCCGCCGCCTCTCCGTGCGCATGAGTCACTTCATACGCTGCCCCGAAACGGTCATTGACTGGTTCCAATCCCCGGCTCTCCATAATCTTCAAGAACTCGAGTTTGTTTATCCTTTCCCAAGGTTGTATTATACGTCACTGCCCGCTTCCGCCTTCTGGTTCTCGGCCACCCTCCGGGTCGCCAGCATCAACAGTTGCCACCTCTCGGACGACGTGGTTGAAACGCTTCACTTTCCCCTGCTCAAGCAACTTGGACTTGGATTTATCAAAATCTCGAGTGATGCACTGCACAGACTCATCGCCGGCTGCCCTGTCCTCGAGTACTTGCTGCTCAATAGTGGCTACTTTGAAGGCGTACGGATCAATCACTTAGCATCATAAGCATTGGCATCAGTTCCGGGAAACTCATCATTGAGGATGCACCTTCACTTGTGAGGTTGATCTTGCTCGATCGATCTAGTATTAAACTGGAAGTAATTTCAGCACCTAAACTGGAGACATTAGGCAGCCTTTCTGATCGTCGTACTCACAATAAATTTGTGTTTGGTACCTTAGTAATTCAGGTACAAAGCTCCAATCCTTGCCTTCAGTGGGCCTTAATTACTGCATTTTCGATTCTTGTAAGAAATTCGTATTACCTGTGGCATGAATTCGGCCTAATTATTTGGTCTATGTTTGCTAAAGAATTTTTGTGCAGTTAGCTTTAAAACGGTGGTTTGCAGTGTCAAGATGTTAGCGATCAGTACGTCTGACCTCAACGTGCATATGGTTATCAACTTGTTAATATGCTTTCCCTGCGTGGAGAAGCTGTACATTGAGGTACAATATACTGTATTATTTTGTAATTCCTACGGTCATGCTACTCTAACACCTATTTGTCGCGTCGAGATACGGTACTTCAGTTGTTGATGAGAGGATAAGATCATTTTGTATCTTTTTATGTTTCAGTCAGCAGTATCGAAGGACAGAAACTTTTGGCGTCGTAAGCACCGCGACCTTATCAAATGCTTAGACATGCGTCTCAAGACTATTGTGTTGAAAAATTATCGAGGCACGAAATCACAAGTTAGCTTTGCATCATTCTTTGTCCTGAACGCAAAACTGCTGGAGTTAATGGTATTTGAGGGTGAAGTCTACAAGGACGATCAAATATCTATTGTAGAACAACATAAGTTGCTTCAGCTGGAGAAAAGAGCTTCGATAGGTGCACGGTTTTCTTTCACAGCTAGTTGTGGATGTCGCCACAATAATCTTCCACATATCAAGCATGTATGTGATTTGTCTTTAACCAAACCTTTTGAATGTACATGTTGAAAGCGAGCTTAGTATGTGCCAGTTTATATCATTTCTTGTTTTTTTTGAGGGATTATATCATTTCTTGATTGAACTTCATTAGTTGCGATGGATAAATATAAAATTCGGTAATACCCTGGAACTCAAGAAAAGTAATACTTTGGAGACTTCTGTTAGTGGTGTACACCAATATCCAGTGGCAGGCTGTGGATAACTTACGTAATTTTTTTTTTGCAACTCTGCAATTTTTTGATCTGGGAAACACAATTCTTATTCTTGATTATTACATGACCGAAGTTTGCCAAAATTGGTGTCCCTGCTCCAGGCATCCATGCATGAAGTGTTTGTTTTCCAGGCAGCTCAAGGCCTCAATTATGGTGACTCTGAAATTATATCACGTTCTCTATCAGTTTCTTCCCTTTTGTATTATTCATTTCCATATTTTTCAGGTGCAACACCAGACTGTGCCGCACAATTTTTTTTTCCAGAGCAATAACTAATCCCGCGAGCGCCACTAGCAACAGCAAGTAACT
This sequence comes from Eragrostis tef, assembly GCA_000970635.1. Taxonomy (NCBI): domain Eukaryota; kingdom Viridiplantae; phylum Streptophyta; class Magnoliopsida; order Poales; family Poaceae; genus Eragrostis; species Eragrostis tef. Next base: position 95,950 of record LAPY01000589.1, read on the forward strand.
AACTATTCGGAGTCAGCCTATAAGTTCTTGGCCTCATATGACCGGTACAGATTGGTCCATCCAAAGTTTGACGACAATCCACAACAAAAACAGTGCTGTTTTTAGAGCAACTCCAACAGCCATACCATTTCCTTCTGCATCACTAAAAAGGAAAAAGAATTCGCCACACAAACCACGTTCCAACAGACTAACCATCTCCCTCGCCTATCCATCTTGCTCGGCATCCGCCACCCTATTGCATTAATTTGTTGGGAATAAAACACTGTCTTATGAAGTGCAATTGTGTAAAACACAATGATAGCAACAGCGGCTCAATCCAGGTTGGAACACCGAATGCTGGAAATGCAGTTTGAATTATGTGTGCAGAGTAGCCAATGGCTAAGTCCCTGGCATCTACTGCACAGGTTTGGTCATTTTTTTCCCACGTAGACAGGACCCAGCCACGCAATTTGATTCTCTCATCAAAGGATTTGTCAATATTTATTTTGCCGTGGTGATATGATCTTTGTCTAGTGCTAAAATGGTTTAGTGTCCAATCATACTAGAGACGGATTGCACAATGTGTGCAAGAATGCTTGTCAAACTATGGTAGTCTCAAAAACTCTGATGCACGCTACACGATTTTTAGGCACACACGGAGAGTCCAAAACAGTACTTTTTTTTTGTTGAGAATTTCCAAAACAGTACATCCGCTATATACAAGGTAGAGACCAAAGTAGTCAAAAAAAAAAGTTAGAGACCAAAGCTGAAATGGGCTGTTCGCGTGAAATTCTGGCCCATTAATAGGATCTTAAGGGTCTTGATTCTTGATGGATAACCCTCGACTGCTCCATCCACGAGAGAGCCCTCCAAAAAAAAAAAAAATCCACGAGAGAGCGCTCGAGCCGCCGCCGGGCAAGGGGATGGAGGCGGCGCCGGCTGCCATGAAGAGCAGAACAATGGGGGAAGCATCTGAGGAGCAAGACAAGGATCTAACCGGAAGAAAATCGCCCCATAAGTCCGATGGAACAGGAGGCATCGATCGCATCAGCGGCCTTCCCGACGAGATCCTCGGCGAGATCATCTCCCTTCTCCCCACCAAGGACGGCGTCCGCACCCAAACCCTCGCCTCCCGGTGGCGCCACCTCTGGCTCTCCGCCCCACTCAACGTCGACCAAAACGGACTGCCATCCAAGGAGCTTGTCCAAGCCGACATCATCACTAGGATCCTCGCCACCCACCGGGGTCCTGCCCGCCGCCTCTCCTTGCGCATGAGTCACTTCATACGCTGCCCCGAAACGGTCATTGCCTGGCTCCAATCCCCGGCTCTCCATAACCTCCAGGAACTGGAGCTTGCTCAGTTCTTCTCTTGTCTTCGTACATCGCTGCCGGCTTCCGCCTTCTGGTTCTCGGCCACCCTCCGGGCCGTCACCATCGACAGTTGCCACCTCCCGGACAGCGTGGTCGAAACGCTTCACTTTCCCGAGCTCAAGCAACTTGAACTTGGATTTGTCGAAATCTCCAATGGCGCACTGCACAGACTCATCGCCGGCTGTCCTGTCCTCGAGTACTTGCTGCTCAATGGTGCCTACAGGGAAGCCATACGGATCAACTCACCTAGCATCATAAGCATTGGCATGGGTTCCGGGAAACTCATCATTGAGGATGCACCTTCACTTGTGAGGTTGATCTTGCTTGATCAATATATTACACTGGAAGTAATTTCAGCACCCAAACTGGAGACATTGGGCAGCCTTTCTGATCGTGGTTTTGATCCTAAATTTGTGTTTGGAACCTTAGTCATTCAGGTAGGTACAAAGCTCCAATCCTTGCCTTCAGTGGGCCTTAATTACTGCATTTTACTAGTCCTGTAAGAAATTTGTATTACCTATGGCATGGATTCGGCCTAATTATGTGGTCCATGTTTGTAAAGAATTTTTGTGCAGTTAGCTTTACAACGTCGGTTTGCAGTGTCAGGACATTAGCAATCAGTACGCTTGACCTTAGCGTGCATATGGTTATAAACTTATTGATAAGCTTTCGGTGCGTGGAGAAGCTGTACATAGAGGTAACAATATGCTCCCTTATTTTGTAATTCCTACTTTCACACTACTCTAGAACACCTCTTCGTTGCATCGACAACATATATGGTACTAAACTTGTTGATGAATAAGCTCATTTTCTATCTTGTCGTATGCTTCAGTCAGAAGTGTCGAAGGACAGAAACTTTTGGCGCCGCAAGCACCGCAACCTTATTAGATGCTTGGACATGAGTCTCAAGACTATTGTGTTGAAAAATTATCGAGGCACAAAATCACAAGTTAGCTTTGCATCATTCTTTGTGTTGAATGCAAAACTGCTGGAGTTAATGGTATTTGAGGGTGAAGTCTACAAGGACGATCAGATATCTATTGCAAAACAACATAGGTTGCTTCAACTGGAGAAAAGAGCTTCGATAGGTGCACGGTTTTCTTTTACTGCTGGCCGTGGATGTTACCTCAATAGCCTTCCACATATCAAGCATGTCTGTGATTTGTCTATAACCAACCCTTTTGAATGTACATGTTCAAAGCGAGCTTAGTATGTGCCAGTCTTATCGTTTCTTGTTTGAACCTCATTAGTAATACGAACTCAAGAAAAGTAATACTTTGGAGACTTTTGTAAGTGGTTGTTCACCAATATCCAGTGGCAAGCAATGGATAACTTACGTAATTTTGTGATTTTTTTTTACAACTCCGTAATTTTGTGATCTTGCAACACAATTCTTATTCTTGATTATTACATCAGCGAAACTTGCCAAAATTGTTATCTGATACCGCCCTGCTCCAGGCATCCATGCATGAAGTGATTGTTTTCCAGGCAGCTCCAGGCCTCAATGAATGGTGACTACGAAATTATATCAAGTTCTTTATTAGTTTTTCAGGTGCAACACCGTACTGTGCTGCACATTCTTTCTAGAGCAGTAACTAATGAAGTTGCTCTCTTAAATTTGATAGTGTGCTTTTAGTTCTAAATTCACGCTAAAGATTTTCCATTTGTGAAACTCGTTATAGATACACACTAATTTCTCATGTGCAATTGAGCTACAAGTGTTGTTTCCGTCGCCGGTCTACACCAATGGACGGTACTGATCCGCAAGCTAAATACAAGAGGGGCAGCCTGTAAATCTGCATCGTCCTTTGGCGTAGATTTGTGGTGCAGATAACACCTACACATGAAGAGATATGAGCATATCTGCTTTTTTAATGCCTTTCGAGGTATTTGATCAAAGATCTTGAAATGAAAAAAAAAATCACCCCATATATATCTCTTCCATCAAAATAAATTAACCATAATAGCAACATGTGAGGAGTGGGAGATTTGAACGCCAAGTGGATTGACCGTGGCTTTTTCCTCACATAGGAACCAACATCTCGAGCATGTTTCCTCACATTTGGTGTTATATCCGGACTCCATTAGTTCTCTGTTTCGTAACACAACAACAAAACTGGATGCTAACTTGGACTCGGAATTACTTTGAAGACTACATGTTTACAATAATACCCAATGGTGTGTTAGACTATATGTAATATTATGATCTTGCGATGTTCATTTCTTATTATGGATTACAAGTGATATGTCCTACGTTTTATTTCTGTTGCTGCTTGAATTCGCATATTTATTAGTATCCACCTTTGAACTACTTCAGTGTTCTCAGATGCCATAATATGCACTAATTTCATTGTCTTTGAAATAATATTGCTAACTGAAGATTTGAAATCATTGACCATGCCATGGGGCAAGTTTTTCATATGGTAACTTGTGTATTAAACTTTTCTTTTGCGGGGAAAACTTGTGTATTAAACAGGGTTCTCATTCTAACTTAAAAGGATCCAAAATATATCGTAGACGTGTTATGTAAGCTATAATTTGTCATAGTGTCCTTAGTGCTGAAGTTGAACATGGATTCCTTTAATTTCTTTCACCCTTTTCTTTTTTTTCAAGCGGCTTAAAGTGATAGTTAGGTGATCCAGGAGGCTCGTTTTTTATTTTATTTGCTCAAAACTCAAAATGCGTTTATCTATTGCAATTACGGTCAAATATTTCATCAATACATTATGTCATTAAATTAAGTCAAAATAGCACAAAGGCCTCTACCTTCGTGTGGCCTACTAGGATACTCCAGTATCTATCGCCGCCGGCCTCTACCTTCCGCTTATGGGCCACCCTTCGTGTGGCCACCTTCAGCCAATGTGACATCCTGGTCCAGCCAGTTGAAACGCTTCTCTTTCCCCAACTCAGGCAGCTCGCATTTGACAGTCTTAGAATCTTGGTTGTTTCACTCCATAGCATGATCGCCCGGTGCCCTGTTCTGAGTGCTTGTTGCTCGACGGTCGCATTTCCTTGAACTGCTAGCAGTTCAACTCTCCTAGCCTTAGAAAGCATCATCACGAGTTATGGGGAACTCGTCATTGAGGACATGCTTTTGCTCGAAAGGTTGCTCCAGCTTGAACCACACAATAGGATACGTATTACGGTAATTTTGGCACCCAAATTTGGGCAGCAGCTCTGGTATTAGTGTCTGGCACTACAGTAATTTGGGTAGCTTCCTTCACGATTCTTACTTTATTTCCGTGTGCACAAAGAAATTAATCTCATGCTAGAGATTACCTAATTTTATGTGTTTTGTTGCTTAAGGACTTGCGTCCGGGCAGCATTACGACGGTAGTGTGTAGTATCAAGATTTTACCTACCGGTATTTATAATCTTTGAATTGATCTGGTTATCAACTTACTGAGATGCTTTCCATGCATGGAAAAGTTGAACATCCAGGTAACAATATTTAGTTGGTGGTTTGTGCTATCAAACTGCTCTGATTTTTGAACTTAACATTAGATTAATGTTTGGTATGAAAGTTGTTTTTTTTTTTTGTATCTTCTCTTTTTCAGTCTCTTTATCCAGGTAACAACTTAACATTAGATTCAAACTTATGGCATCATAACTCGTAAGCACCGTATTCTTCTCAGAAGCCTTGACATCCGTCTCAAGACAGTTGTGCTGAAAAATTAGCGAGGCATGAAGTCACGAGTTAACTTTGCAACGTTTCATGTTAAATGCAACAAGGCTGGAGCTAAAGGGATTTGAGGGTGGAATAAATAATGACGACGAAATATATATCGTTGAGAGCGTAGGCTGTACTAAAGTGTTTAGTGTCAGTCATACTAGAGACGGATTGCACTATTTGTGCAAAGAACGCTTGTCATAGGACGCGCATAAAGTAGGGTTAAAAACTCTGACGCAGGCGCTAGACGATTTTCATTTACTCACGGTTGAAAATAGTACCTAAACTCATTAGCTATACAAGTTGGTAATGTATTCTATGTGACAACTATGAAAATTACAATCTGAGCCACATGATTTTGATCCAATAGGACGCATAAATTCAGGTGGGAGTGGGGATTTGCAAAATCACCGCCCACTTAATCATACTTTTACAAATTCTCCCTCTCACCTCTCCCTATGCGCACCCCTTAGATCAAGATCATGTGGCCGAAATTGGAGTTTTAATAGTTCTTACATGAACCTAGTTCTTATAGGATACATTGCCATACAAGTTAAGCATATTGAGGTAATACTAGCAAAAATGCCCGTGCGTTGCCACGGGCAAAGCGGAAAAGAAAGCATCAATGTTGTTTTCAGAGACTTAATCACTCACACAACCATATCATATTTGCTTGAACTTTGTGATTCTCAAGTTTATAAGAGGGTAATAGACAACATATACAATATTCAAAATATTGTAAAATTACAGCCTTTTAACATGACTAATTGAGAAGTCCATGATATAAAGGCAAAATATGCAAGTAGATGAGATCCCAGAGAAGAAAACTATTACAGTTGCATCTAATGAACAATTCGTGTGCACTATAAATGAGTTTTCAAGAACTTGAAGGTCAAAATAAAAGGAATATATTTTTTTCCCGCATAACATAGCAAGTTTGATGAAATGTGTCAAAGAAGATGACACACAACACACTAAAAATTAAGAATCCATGGGATTTCGGTAGAGGAATGAGATCAACCAAGTGAACAGTTTGACGATGGAGCTGATAAGCCCAACACCCTCGTTAAGTGGCCCTTGGCCGAATCGACCCTATCACCAGACTGCCCAAAGACGAAGATGCTAGAGAC
>LAPY01000589.1:134718-156733 GCA_000970635.1 Eragrostis tef
CCGCCGATCGAGGCCGATGGTCGTCTAATCCCGTGGCGGTGCCGCCGTCCACGGATTGAGTGCTTCTCTCTGTTCACGTGAGGAGATGTCACCAGACCGTGCAAGGTTTGACATCCGCACGTTCCAGAAGGTTTGACATTCGCGCGCATGGTAAAGAGATGATGCTCTGAGTGGTATCATACTACCTCCGTCCGGACATTTTCTGATCAAGCTGGAAGAAGAAAAAAAAAACACATATACTCTAGCGGGAGTAGTAGATTTTGGAAAAAGTTGAAGTATACCTACTCAATTGCACGCATCCCGTCCCGTCCCACGGCGATTGCAAGAATTGGTTATCTCGTTTTGTTATGGAACAAGAAAAGCTGGAAAATGATTACTCATGGACAATGACAATCGTCCTCCACTCTCCGAATCTAACGCGCTGACACGAGTGATAGCATAAAAAAGCCTCCAGCTTTGCATCGCGCCGTGTCCGTTAGTAATTGATTCGTCAGTCGCGACACCTCCAACAAACTAGCACATGAACCCAAATTTGGTAGGACAAGCCTCCAGCTAATGGCTGTTTCTCCCAATCACAGCACTGCTGCCGTTAGATCGAGAAGTTGCATGCCACAGTGCAAGCATATGATTGCATCGCGCCGTGTCTCTGTCTCTGTCTTTGTCTCCTGATATACTATGTACGTTTTGCGCCCATCTCGTATCTTGATTGATTGGCCCTCAGCTAGTGCAATTCTGCCGCACTAGCCAACACAAAGGGGAAAAAAAAAGACAAATATGCAGCACCAGTTCGTCGGGGACTATACTAAGCAGGAAAGAGAGGAAGAGGAGTGGAAGCATGGAGGGCTCACTGGGAACGGGAAGGCGATTGTCAAGATCGAGATTCGAGAACCTTCTCTGATGCCATGTTAGAAGCAGCTCAGTTCCATTTCAACGCCCAAATGGGCAGAAAGACATGTGCATACATGTGCAACAAGCCCTCTATACTTAGGGCTAGATACATACAAGTACATATACATCTAACAAACACTAGCTCCTTAACTATCCAGTAAATCATCATCATCAGCTACTTTGGTCACCTTCCATCAGAGTCGTCTGAAGAAGAATATCCTACTAAAGCCGTATTAGATGCTGCTTGTGGAGCTGAATCTATCTTCATTTGTTCTGAACCATGAGACTCGACACCTGAAAACGCCACATGCAAATGAATACCAGAGCCCAGACACAATGGGGGGAAATGTTTTTAGTTCCCTCCCTCCTACTCGTGTATGGGAGTAAGGAGAAAAGGTGAAAGTGGGTTGGAGTGAGGGATTACCTTGCAAGACACTTGCAGGTGCTCCGCCGTCTCCAGATCCAGCTGATGTCTGATCATGCATGCTTGTGTCATTCAGATCACGGATTGCTTCCCCATGATCGGCAACAGCAGCAGTTTCCTGGACACCAGTTGTTCCACTCTCACCACCGCCAGAAGATTCTGAGTTGCCAGCACACACAACTTCCGTATCACTAGTAATTCTATTAGATTCAGCTGTCACCATGGTACTAGAAGGAAAATCCGTAGAATGGTTTTTGTCAGGGGCATCACAAGGAGCACGGACGCCTTCTAAGACAACATCACCCTCAATCTCTGCACTTTGACAAGGGGGCATATCCACATCAGTGCCACGGCCACTGTTATCTTGTGATGGGTCTTGTTCCACATCAGTGCCATGACAATGCACTTCATGTATGAGGTGGTCTTGATCATCTGTAAAAAGATTGGATAAAGTACAAACTAATAAATGTTTAATGTGAATATTAACTCCAGAATTTCGCAGACCTGGTGTAGATGCTGGTTCTGAAGTTGAAACAACCTGTATCTGTTCTGCCTCAACACCTGAACCAACAAGATGCACATGATGAGTAACTAGGCACATATACTTAGTATCAAAATGGAACAATAGAAAAAAAAAACAGAGTTTGCTTATTGTTTATGCGCATATGAGCGACAACAGGAACAGTAGGTAGGGGTTACCAAGTACATCTGTTAGAGACTGCGCACGGGCGTACATATGAGATTACCTTGTGTAAGTTCTTTATCGTTTGCAGGTGCTGCTACAGAAGCTGAAGCCATTTTGATCTGTTCTATACCATGCAAGTCTCCAGGTGATCTTGTTTCTCTAGGTTCAAGTAATAAAGGAGCCTGCATGTCTGTATTTAGTGTTTCAGACTGAATAGAAGAGGCCAAATTCACATCTGATGACTGTACGGCAATCGACACACTGGATGCATGATTCTCAGGATCCTTGCATGCTTCACATGCAGGAATATTTTCATTAGCTTCTGCAGTTGTTTCTTCATGTGCCTCTAATTTCATGATCGTTTCAGAAGAACTACCGTCTGCAGCTGTGCAGGACCCACCCTCTGGTTTTGTTTCCTCCTGTTCTACTTGCATAACACCAGTTTCATTTATTTCCTCAGGAGCTACAATAAGCTCAGATGACGTAGTAGTGTCACCATGCTTCATTCCAGAACAGTCTTTTTCCAATCCCTCTGCCTCCACAGATTCATTTTGCACAGGACTACAAATCTCAGTTAGCTTTGTCTGTGTCTCCGCAAGTTCAGCTAATGTAGGTCGCTCCTCAACGGCACGAGCCATTTCTTCAGTCAGTTCTCCTCTAGGGACCGCAGCATCACCAGAGGGTTCTGTGTTACAGTCATGCTTAAAAGCTACTGAGTCAATAACCTCCTCATTGTTTGAAAGAGAAGCACCTTGAGTTGCTTCCATAAGTGAATTCAGTGTTTCGGAATGGCTAGCAATACTAAGCTCACCTCCAACAGGTGCTTTTTCACACCCCATATCTATTGTAGAATATGATGTACCAAGAACACCATCACGTCGCGGGCTGCTGCTTTTGTCATTCAAATCAGCTATTCGTTCAGTTCCCTTGTGATCAGTATTCTCTTGGATACCCATTGTTTCAATCTTAAAATCACCAGTAGCCTTATCAGATTCATTTGTCGTCAGGGTAGTTGCAGGAGTATCATCTTCCAAATCCAGGGTGCAGCTTTGCTGATTCAAATCAGACTTCTCCAGAAGAGAAGCCGTGGTATCATCCATTTGTTGTCCGGTAGTGCCAATAGGATCAATGGTGTTCTCGTTTGTATTATTAGAACCATCGTCTGTGTGACTATGGGTTGGATTGTCACTACCAGTCGTAACCGTGGCTTCTTCAGAAGATACATGACACCCTTGATCACTGTGTACATCAGTAGATGCTTCTACCATACTCACTTCTTTATTAGGCTGGGCGGAAAAAGTATCCTGAGCTTCCCGAGGGCCATCAAAATTCATGGCAGCATGAACTTCAACAGTAGTTCCTTTATTTCCCAAGGTATTATCATCTACTTGAGCAGAACAGCCATCTGTAGCTTCATTTACCTCATCACAAATTTGACCATCATCAGCACTCTTGCCCAATGTCTCATCCGTTTTCATTTCTTCCTTCTCAGATACATTTTCAAAGCCACTACATTCTGAAATGCCCTGGTCAGCAGGCTGACTTGATTGTAAAGCAGCAGGCACATGACTCAAATCCTCAGAGAAGTTATCAGTCTGACTGACATCAAAACTCACATTGTCTCGATTTGAATCAGTCATATCAACAGAAGTACCTTCACTGCGCAAACCGATATCATCCTCATTTGTAGAGCCAGGAGGAGAAGCTATACTGTACGACAGTGATGCACCAGGCTCCTTTGTAATTTCATCAGCACACACTGCTTCTGTCTGGCAAGCAACACTGCTATCAACTTTAGCCTGCAATGTGTCCATAGCCGCACCGGAAGTAGGTATATTATCATCAGAAGTCTGATGATGTGCCTCATGCATCATGAGTTTTTCATCATTTGAAGATGCTGGCTCAGCAGCTGAGACCATCTTCGTTGATTCCAAATGATCATTCTCCATATCTAAGAAAGAAAGAAAGATATGCATAATTTTGGCAATTGTTACAATCAGCAATTGTAAAAGAATGTAATACCGTAATAATCTGAACAAAGAACTGTGACACATGACATGGGTGTGTGTGGACGTGTGTGTGGACACATGCGTGAGCAAGAGTACCTTGCATGATTTCATCATTTGCAGGTGCTGGTTCCACAGCTGAAATCATCTTTGTTTCTTCTGAAATATTAACTTCATCACCTGAAACAAAAGAGCAAAGACATGTACAAGAAATGTCATTTGCGATTAACAGCTTAAAAATACAAAGAGCATATTATGCTTCTCCTCTGGAAAAGTATGTAGTTCCCTACCACTCAGCGCATGACTAAGGAGAAAAGGTGAGAGTGGGTTGGTGGCGTGAGAGGATTACCTTGCATGTCACTTCCAGATACTCCTCCGTCTCCAGATTGAGTTAATGCCTGATCATGGATGATTGTCTCATTCAAATCACCTATTGTTTCCTCATGATCAGCAACATTAGCAGTTTCTACGACACCAATTGTTCCGCTCTCACCACCATCAGAAGATTCTGAGTTGCCAGCACACGCAACTTCCGTATCACAAGTAAATTTATTAGATTCAGCTGTCATCACGGTATTTGCAGGAAGATCAGTGGAATTGTCCTTGTCAGAGGCAACACAAGGAGCTTGGATGTCTTCTAAGACAATCTCAGTAGCATTGTTATTATCACCCTCAATCTCTGCACTTTGACCCATGTGCTCATCAGTGCTACCGCTGATGCTATCTTGCAATGGGCCCTGTTCTCCAGTAGACAGTACAGCACCATCACCAGTTGTATGATGCACTTCAAGCATGAGGCGGCCTTGATCATCTGTAAAAAGATCGGATAAAGTACAAACAAATAAATGTTTAATGATGTGAATATTAACTCCATCCGAATATTGCAAACCTGGTGTAGATGCTGGTTCTGAAGTTGTGACAATCTTTATCTGTTCTGCCTCAATACCTGAAAAAGGCAGAAGCAAAAAGAGCAAAGACGCACATAAGAAATGCAGGTCATTGTTACAGCTGACTACTGAAAACAAAAGCAGCAAATAATACTCTTTTCATCTTTGACCTAGAACTGTGTCGTTCGTGTGCGCATGCATATGAGAAAATTACCTTCTGTGCATTCTTCATTGTTTGCAGATACGGCTATGGCGACTGAAGCCATTTTGGTTTGTTGTTCTGTACCATGCAAGTCGTCGCTTCCAGGTGATCTGCTTTCACTAGGTTCAAGTAATACAGGAGCCTGCATGTTTCTATTCAGTGTATCAGACTCAATAGCAGATACCAAATTCGGATCTGATGACTGTACGGCCACCAATACTTCACCGGATGCGTGACTCTCCGGATCCTTGATTACTTCACAAGCAGCACTAGTTTCACCAGCTTCTGCAGCAGTAGCTTCTTCATTTGCCTCTAGGTCCATGATGGTCTCAGATGAAGCACCCCCGTCTGCAGCTGTGCAGTACCGATCCTCTGGTTCTGTTGCCTCATGATCCACATGCATAACACAAGTTTCATTAATTGGCTCAGGAGCGACAACATCATGCTCCAATGAGGTAGTAATGTCACTATGTTTCATTCCAGAAGAATCCGTTTCCAATACTGCTGCATCAACAGATTCATTTTGCATACGACCACAAATCTCAGATGCCAAATTCAGATCTGATGACGGTATGGCCATCGATACTTCACCGGATACGTGACTCTCCGGATTCTTGCTTACTTCACATGCGGCAATAGTTTCACCAGCTTCTGCAGCAGCAGCTTCTTCATTTGCCTCTAATTCCATGACAGCCTCAGATGAAGCACCGCCGCCTGCAGCTGTGCAGTAACCATCCTCTGGTTTTGTTGCCTCGTGATCCACATGCATAACACAAGTTTCATTAAAAGGCTCAGGAGTGACAACAATATGCTCCGATGAGGTAGTAGTGTCACCATGTTTCATTCCAGAAGTGTCTGTTTCCAACATTGATGCATCAACAGATTCATTTTGAAAAGGACCACAAATCTCAGATGGCTTTGTCTGTGTCTCCACAAGTTCAGAAACAGCAGGTCGATCCTCAGCAGAATGAATCATTTCTTCTGCCAGTTCTGCTCTAGCAACAGCAGCATCACCAGAGGGTTCTGGGTTGCAGTCATGCTTAACATCTACAGAGTCAATAACCTCACTGTTTGGAAGAGAAGTTTCTTGAGCTGGTTCCGCAACAAGTGAATCAGGTGCTTCTAAATGGTTCGCAACAGTAAGCTCCCCTCCAGTAGGTGCTTTTTCATACACCATAACTATTGTGGAATACGATGTACCAAGAACACTTTCATGTTGCGGGCTGCCACCTCTGTCACTCAAATCACCTGTTCCTTCAGTTTCCTTGTAATCAGTAGAAGCAGTCTCTGGGATGCCCACCGTATCAATCTCAATACCAGATGATTCTAACCTGCTAGCAGTCTCAGCGTCACCAGTGGCTTTATCAGATTCAATTGTCGCCAGGGTAGTTGCAGGAGTATCATCTTCTAAATGCAGAGTGCATCTTTGCTGACTCAAATCATAATTTTCTGGACGAGAAGCGGTGGTATCCTCCATTTGTTGTCCCGTAGTGCTAATAGGATCAATGGTGTTCTCGTTTGTATTATTAGAACCATCTGTGTGACTATGGGTTAGATTATCACCAGTCGTAACTATGGCTTCTTCAGAAGATGCATGACACCCTTGATCATTGTGTACATCAGTAGATACTTCCACAATACTCGCTTCTTTATCAGACTTGGTGGACAATGTATCCTGAGATTCCTGAGGGCCATCAGTCTTCACGGCAGCATGAACTTCAACAGCAGTTCTTTTACTTCCCAAGGTATCATCATCTACTTGAGCAGCCCCACCATCATTAGAGTACCTTCCTAAAGCAGTATCATGAGAACCTTCGTTCGCATTGGCATGAGTTTGACCAGCATCAGCACTCTTGCCCAATGTTTCAACCATTTCCATCTGTTCCTTGTCAGATCCAGATTTAGAGACATTACATTCTGAAATGACCTGGTCAGCAGGCTGTTCCTTCTCAGCATCAGGCAATTGACTAAAATCCCCAGAGAAGTTATCAGTCTGATTGCTATCAACATTCACATTGTCTTGATTTGAATGAGTCATATCAGCAGAAGTATGTTCGCTGCACAAACCAATATCATCCCTTTTGGTAGAAACATGAGTGCTTTTATCATCACTAGGGGTTGTGCTGTGTGGTATTGATGCATAAGACTCCTTTGTAGTTTCATCAACACACACAGCTTCTGTCTGGCAAGCAGCACTGCTATCAACTTTGGCCTGAAATGTGTCCATAGCCGCACTAGAGGGAGGTATATTATCCTCAGGCATCATGATTTTTTCCTCATTTGAAGGTGATGACTCAGCAGCTGAAACCACCTTTGTTGGTTGTTGCAAACGATCAATCTCAATTTCTGAAAAATAGCAAAATATATGCATTATGTTGGCAATTGAAAAGAACGTAATATTCATGTCGAAGAAACAGAGCGTAATATTGTTCTCATCTGAACAAAAACTTGTGACACATGGCAAGGGTGTGTGTGGATGTGCAAGTGCCTGGGCACATGTGCGTGGCCAAGAGTACCTTGAACAATTTCATCTTTTGCAGGTGCTGGTTCCACAGTTGAAATCATCTTTGTTTCTTCTGAAATATTAACTTCAGTACCTGGAAACAGAAAGAGCAAGACATAAGAAATGCCATCCATTGTTACTCTTGATACCTGAAAAACTACAAAGAGCTATATTACTCTTCTCATCTGAACCAGGAATGTCTTCGTCGTTTGTAGGTGTTAGCCCTGCAGCCGTAACCATCTTGGTTTGTTTCCCTGAACCTGGGGAAAAGGAGCATAGAAATGCAAATAAAATGTCAGTTATTGCCGTGCGGCAACTGAGACATAACTTCTCATCTGGGCCGAGAACTGTAGCGCGTGAAAGAAATAATACCTTGCAATTCACCTACAGGAACATTCCTTTCTTCTGATTCAGGCATTGCAGGAGTCTGTGTTATCATTGTGGTAACTCTTTCTTCAGTATGTCCTGCATCTGACACACAACTCCCAACTGAAATAGAAATGTCACTAGACACATGACTCCCCAGATACTTCTGAGCTTCACAAACAGAAGTGGGAAGCTCAGGTCTTAAAGAGATAGCACCCTGTTGCTCGGTTGATGGAACACAAACTGTTGTGGCTGGAATTGCTGGTACCTCTATCTTTTTCATGTCATCTGTCTGCTTCAACCCAGCAAGTCGAGCACGACGTTCAGAAGCAGCTGTTGCAGAGTTAGTTCTGGTATGCGGTTCCCGAGCTGAACCTTTTCTCCTCCTACTTGGTGCCTTGTTTGAAGCAGCACTGTCAACTCCAGAAGGATGTAGAGCTGCATCCTTATCTGAATTCTGAAGCAAGGAAGCAGATGGTTCAATCTGAGAACTTGCTGGTTTATTTGTGGTAACCATCTCAAAATTACTAGCAGGGACTCCGGAACTCATCGCCATATGGTGCTTCCCTGCATTAATCTGTGCTTGATCTTGGGAAGCAACAGGTGTTTCAAATGGCAAATCAACTGGTTTACCTTCGACAGCAGGATTGGCACATTCCCCGGCTAAAGTTATTTCAGAATGTGCAGCATAGGTATCACTGAAACCAGTGGGAAGTGTAGCTTCATTAATAGGAACAGCTATAGGTGTGCTTGGCTGAGAGTCACATCCAGATTTCTCATGCAACGGAGAGTTAATATTTGGTAACTCGTTAGAAGCACCTTGAAGTGAACTGCCATCTTGCTCCTTCACTGTTCTTGCTTTTGCAGTCGGGGTCATGGCAGAACCAACTTCACCAGAGGCAACATATGTACTGTTGTCGGACTTTTTCATAGCTGATCGTTGCCTAGTGCTGACTCCAGCATCCTCACCACCAGATGTCTTCTTTCTGCGGCGACGTGGAGCAGGTTGCTTCTCGATAGGCTTATCGGGTACGGAACCATGTGAAGTTTGCAATAAACCTTCAGATGCCAGAGGCATAGCAGGAGCTGACGTCACTTGAACCAATCCAACATTTTCATTACATGGATCTGATGCCGAAGTTCCAGCACATATCTCTTTTGCCACAGGTGTAGCAACCATCGCACCTTTATCACCTTCATGATCAGAGGGAGAAATACCCTTGCCTCCCTCTGGCAACGATGTATCCAGTTCGGATGATGGCATATTACATTGAGGATATGAAGAAAGATAGCTAGTGTCTGCTCCTCCACTCCCACCTGCAACTGAGGGATTGATATTAACATCTACGCTAGATGTTACAGTTTTTGGTTTTCGGCCTCGCCTGCGAGGTGTTTCTCCTGCTTGGGATTTTCTGCCTCTAGTCGGGGGATTATGTGCTCCAGGAGCTGCTAGATCATGAATAATATGTACTGGTGTACCAACTTTTGCGGCGGACCCTTCCGAAAGAGCAACCAAACTGGAAGGCTTAACTTCAGTGTCAATCTCTGGTTTATTGATATCAACCGGTAAAATAGAACGTACAACATCTGAAGCAGAAGAATGCGTGGGAGTAGCTGTTGCACCAGAATTGATCACACTTGAGGGTGTGGGAGAAATATCTGTCTCTTGTTTGCCACCATCCATGGTAGTATTAGGTGATAATAAGACATCTGACCTTCTAGGTCGACCTCTCCGCCGTTTAGCGGGTGGGGAATCCCCAACAGTTGGGGATGCCTCTTTCATACTTTGTTCTGGTTCTTTTGAACTTTCAGCAGGCACTTCAGGCTTGATGCCCTTAGAAATGTCTAAATCCCCCTTAGAAATGTCTAAATCCTTCAACATACCACTACGTTGCGGTGAATCAGGAGAATCAGCTTGACAAAGTTTTTCAAACTCTTCTTCTGTCCATTGATCCTCATAAGAGCGAACCTACAGGTATATCCATCAATCACACAAAAATTTAACAGAACCCAGTCAAAACATCTTAAAACACAATGCAAAACTGACCTCACGAGCTCGTTTACCCCTTCCATAATGTTTTGTATCCAGGCCTCCAAGTTCACCCTTCTTCCTCACATTCGTCTTTACACTTACCACATTTGATTGCTCATAAAGCTTCATAGCATGGCAGAAGGACTTAAGGTCATCATCAGTGACCAGACGTGATGGCAGTACTGCAGGGTCCAGCCCACTAGTTGAACCGTCATGAATAACCCTTTGCCAAGCAGCCTGTAATGATACAACAAAATTTAGCAGCGATATTATGTACAAGCTTTAGCAGAACAGAACTTGTTGAGATTCAGCGCACCAATTCTTCTTCTCGTCTTTGCTTATCAATCGATTCAAATACATCAATCTCAGCTTCGCTGCAGGAAGAAACATGACATTTGATATTAAACGGAAGAAAATATAAAAATAAGGTTACTAGAACATCTATACAAACCCTCAATTGTAGTGATAACAAATCCGGCCATACCTCCGAGCAAGAATATCATTCAGAGCATCATCATCCAACACTGGAGCTGCTTCTTCCTTCTTACACTCGCGTAGGAGCGATTCAAGATATTCCCGTCGATCTTCAGCACTGCGGTTGGAATGCAGTAGTAAGAATTCAAAGATCGAGGAGCTAGAAAGGCTAAATTATTTAAGCAAACAGAAGAATTCACCTTGTGTTATTGTCGAAAAATCCAGCAGTGATACTCTGATTAGCAACACCTAATTTGTGTTCTGCTGAAGCCCTGACTTGCTCTTCCACAGTTCGGACCTTATATTCAGCAAAGCGATTGAAGTCAGGAATGAGATATTAAGGTCAGACTGAAGATGATATTGATTTGGGTTAGACATTCAGCATTTCTTATGACAGCAGGGTCATCATAAAATGGTTCATATGTTCTGACACATGAACAAACAAACAGTAAAAGATGAAGCTATGTATTCAAGACCGTGTACTTTTTCCTTGTGTCACTGTTTTCGCGAAGAAATCTTATAATGAGCATAAGGGTCTAAAAAGGCTGGCAAGATATGCTAAACAAAGTAAACAAACAGTAGATAAAAAAGCAGTGTTTCAAGAAAAACTTAAATCATACGGTCGGCTGAAATTAATTCTCATTGGATTTTCAAAGAACATGTACAAACAAGGATGTTGTTACTTAATTCATTTAGACAGAAACAAAGAACTGTGCTGTGCTTCTAAGGAACCACAGAAACAAGTTTTTTTTTAACGTAATTACAGCAAGGGAGGCCCCTGCTGTGTGATTCACAGAAACAAGTTTTATTAAGAGAATCAACAATAACCAAGGCTTCCAATGTGGTCTCTTAGATTAGAAGAATTAACATTAAATGTTTGATGCTCGAAATAATGGCACAACTTTTTCCCTAAAAAGAGGAAATAAACATGTAGATGATTGCACCATCACCAAGGAACTATCCAAAATATGTCCTGTTAGACTAGTCCTCTGTTTCTACAAACGCACACATCACAGACCGAGAGGTGGATGTGTGGGATGGTGGACGGAAAGACTGAACAAGCTCAAGTCCATCAGGGCATCCTGTAAGGGCAGCAGCAGTTTGTGGCAGCGAACTAGCTGCTCAAATGAGCAATGGACACAAGTTTAGCTATTGGTTTCCCAATGTGTCAACATAGGCTGTTCAACAACAAACTCCAGTTCCAACATCAACATCTTTCTGAACCATCTTTCCCTTTCTCGGGAACAGAGATTATTCTTCCACTTCAATTTATGTTTAAAAACAGTCAAAGTAAAACCGAAAGAAATCATTACCGTCTCTAAACGTAAAACAAGAACCTCCTTTTTTTGACCAATTCTATGGGCTCTAGCTTGTGCTTGCAGGTCAACCTAGATAAAAAAAAAATCAATGAGGAATGAGCAAATTTCAAAAAGGAAGTGAAGAATATGTAATGCTTTCTTTGATGATTATATTCCCAAAACAATATAACTGAACCTGTAGCTACCTGAGGATTCCAATCCGTATCAAATATGATAACAGTATCAGCTGCTTGAAGATTGACGCCAACACCTCCAGCTCGTATACTATGAAATCAGGAATCAGTGAAAGTTGATTAAATAGAAAAACTAGTGCAAAATTAATCCAGTCCGTAGCCAATTATATGGTTGTGGGTTCCCTAAGTTCCAATTTTTGATAAAGAACATGAAATAGAATCCAGCAATATACCTAAGCAGGAAAATGAAAGCTTGAGAATTTGGATCATTAAATTTATCGATAAGAGCTCCTCTCTCATGGCCTGAAGTGTGCCCATCCAATCGAAGATACTTATACTTTTTCCATACCAGATAATCCTCCATTACATCAAGCAATCTTGTCATTGTAGAGAAAAGTAGAACCTGTAAGATTTAAGCTATCATCAGTCAACCAGACATGCTCACCAGAGAAGGCTTAGAAACTAAGAAAAATAAATAAATAAAAAGGTGTACACGATAATCTTATTAGAATTAAAACTCACTCTATGACCAGTAGCTTTGAGTTTAGGGAGCAGTCTGTCCAACATCTCAAGTTTTCCACACAGCCTCACAATAGATGGTAGATAATGTTTAGGTAGATAGCCCTCAATCTACAAAAGAGAAACCAAATGGATGATGACAGACATAAGGAAACGAAATAAACTAAAGATGAGGCAACATTGAAGAATCACATTTTACCTCTTCCACATGAAGCTGGCTAAGGTACGGATGGTTGCATATATTCCTCAATTCCATGACAGTGTTGTGCACAGCGCGAACCTAAATGGGATAAAACTAAGCATCTTACAAACCCAAACCATCCTTAAGAAAAAATAAATATCAGCAAGAATAATTAAATGCACCTTAACTGCTCCAATTCCACCAAGATTGTCTTCCACCCTTGTCATGAGAAGTTTCTGATATGCAGATGCCTCACATCTTACAAGTCTTTCGATCTTCCCTGGCAGCTGATTTTCAACCTGTAGGTAGTAAAACACAACTAAGATATTGCACAAATTCTAAGGGTACAGTGAAGGCCAGGGAAGAAAGCAAGAAAAAAAAAAGATGATAGCTTGTACACCTTTGTATTTATTTATGATCTATTTATTAGAATTAAAACTAAATGTACAAAGATAATCTTATTAGAATTAAAACTCACTCAATGACAAGTTAGCAAATAGCTCATTTAGTTTTAATTAATATGATCTTATTAGCAAATAACTCACTCTATTTTGCACTTGGAAATTCAAATAAGTTGCATAGTGGATTGATGGAATAGTGGAGTGTAAATATGTATTCAATTATTTCCAAATAGGCATAAGAAATGTGAAATAAGAAACCTTATGCTTAAGTCTTCGGAGTACAAAGGGCCGAAGAACCTGGTGAAGACGATTTATAATCAGCAAGTTTTCCTCCTCTGAAAGTAAGGCCTTTAAGCAAAGAAAGTAACCGGAGTTAAAAATCATCCCTTACAACAAAGCAGTCCTTCACGTTGGAAAATAAAACTAAAGCTGTACCTCATCAGGTGAATTATCAACATTACTTTCAAATGGTTTGTTGAACCACTGAGAGAAGTCTTCAGATGAATTAAATATATTGGGCAACAGGAAATTCAAAAGAGCCCACAACTCCTCAAGATTGTTCTGCGCAGGAACAGTAAATCATATTAGTAACCAGAGAGAAAAATTATCAAAAGGCCATACATAGGTCGTTCCATAACATATAATCCCTCTATTTCAAAATGTAAGGCGCTGTTTGACCCAGTATGATCTCCAAGAATGCACTTTAATAACCATTAGTTTACGTTTGGATGTTGGCATTGAGGGTCCGGAATTGGAATTGGCATTGGATAGCACCAAATGCTGCTGTTTGGATGGTTTAGAATTCGGCATTGGAAATCATCCTCAATGCCGAAGCGGTATTCGCTACACACGCACCCCCTCGACCTCAATACAGAGCCGTGACCCTCTGTATTGGGCGGAATTGGAGACAAGGTGGGCGACGGGCCTGAGGCGAGCACCCTCTTCCTCATCGCCGGTAGCTCGGCGTCCTCTTCCCCGTCTCCAGTAGCTCGGCGCCCCCTTCTTCTCCTGCAGCGCCGCGCCACGCCGCCCTCTCCTGCCTCCCTTCGCAGTGAGCACCGCGCCACCAATCCCCTGCCCCCTCTTCACGGATGCGAGCCCCATGGGCTTCCTCCACAGCGGCTCTCCGACACGCCGGATCAAGAGGAGCCGCGCCGCCCTCCCCTGCCTCGCTCCTTGGATGACCCACGCGCCGCCGTTCCCCTGCCTCCCTCCCGCCGAATCCTTTCTTTCTCAAGGCCGGCACCCTCTTCTTTCTCATGGCCGGTGGCCTTCTCCGTCGAGGTGTCTGTGGCCTGGGCGAGCGCTGCCACAAGCGTGGCTGAGGCGAAGATGGCCAGAATCAGATGCCACGGTGTGGACATCCAAACATGAATTGGTATTCGCCCCCTTCTTTGATTCCATCTAGCAATTCTATCTACATCCAAACAATGGATTTGGTATTGTAACATAATACCAATACCAGGCTGATTTGGCATTCAACCCAATTCAATGCCAAGGTCTCCAATATCTACATCCAAACGGAGCCTTAATATCTCTTATGTCACATTGCTCACCACCGTAGGTACTTAATATGAATCCAACAGTAGTCCCTCCATTCAAAAATACATGTCATCTAGCTTTGCCCACTTTTCTCAAATTACATGTCATTCTCACTTCCCAATGCACCTTTCCCTCTTCCCAATACAATATTCCCTCTTTCCACTACCTCTATCTCTATCTCTCTCCTCCTCGTTTTCAGTGCACCCACCTTTTTCATCTCTCCTTAATTCTCGTGCCCAGAGCCAGAATGACATCT
Source organism: Eragrostis tef (assembly GCA_000970635.1). Classification (NCBI taxonomy): domain Eukaryota; kingdom Viridiplantae; phylum Streptophyta; class Magnoliopsida; order Poales; family Poaceae; genus Eragrostis; species Eragrostis tef. Next base: position 149,577 of record LAPY01000589.1, read on the forward strand.
ATTTCTGAACGGAGAGAGTACTAAATTGGTCCCTATAATGCACAAATACTTAGGATAATTTTTGGTCAAACATTACAAGTATGAATCTTGATTTGCATATGTGCCTTACATTTTGAAAAGAAGGGGAGCAGTTTAACATTTTGAGAAGCAAACAACTGAATAATGTATAACAGCAAACATTCTAACTTTAGTACCTGCAGAGGAGTTCCTGTCAATAACAGCCGATGGGAGCTCCGGTAAAGCTTCAAATCCGCATTGAGCTTACAAGATGCATTTTTTATACGATGCCCTTCATCAATAATTATGTAGTGCCATTGTATTTTGCTTAGCTTTGGCCTATCATGCTTGTTCATCAAATACTCATATGTTGTCAGAAGAACATTGAACTTCTGATGAACAATCATCTCCCTGAGAAAATAGATATAAGTGAACAAAAACTTCACACATAATAGTGCAAGACAAATAGAAGAATTCAACATTTACTTGAACAGTTTACGCCTTTCTTCTGGGGGCCCAGCATAAGCAATTTTATTTATACTCGGTGCCCAGAAGTTGAGTTCAGAAACCCATCCAGGAAGTACAGACGATGGAACAACAACAAGAAAAGGTCCCCGGTCATTTTTTGTTTCCATAAGGTAGCACAACAGAGAGATTACCTGGCAAAGTACCAAGGCAAAAAAGAATGATTAAGGTACATGTTTTAGTCATTCATAAAAGATGAACATTTGACCAACGTTGATTTAAGTCTTACCTGTACTGTTTTACCTAGACCCATCTCATCTGCCAAAATTCCATTCAAATTGTTGTTGTACAATGAAACCAGCCAACGCAATCCATTCATCTGGTACCTGTAGCATAGCAAGCAAGAAACAAATCAACAAAGATATATGTATTAAATAGAACTTCAAGAATAAAGTATGGATCACACTCAAAAGGTTTTACGGAACAAGTAGCAAACTAAGCAGTGCAGCTTACTCTCGCAATTTGCCACCCTGAAGGTAAGAAGGCTGCTCGTTGACGACCTCCTTTACACTATAAAAGAAGTAAGCAATCATGTAAGAAGTAAAAAAGGATTGGAAAGTTGAGCAACAAACTATGAGCACCAGAAACTATCACATGAGAATTTGAGGTCAAGCATGTGTTTCTATTCCCAATCGAGATTGCATTTAATCCAAACCATAAAGTACCTGTGGGCCAGTTGATAGTACTTTTCATTACTCTCTAAATAATGCTGCAAAAGGAAATACAGTTAAGTACATCTACAGAAAGAAATAGCTCAAGTAACAAAGAGAGAGAGAGAGAGAGAGAGAGAGAGAGAGAGAGAGAGAGAGAGAGAGAGAGAGAGAGAGAGAGAGAGAGAGAGAGAGAGAGAGAGAGAGAGAGAGAGAGAGAGAGAGAGAGAGAGAGAGAGAGAGAGAGAGAGAGAGAGAGAGAGAGAGAGAGAGAGAGAGAGAGAGAGAGAGAGAGAGAGAGAGAGAGAGAGAGAGCCTGTGGCTGGTAGCTCTCGTCTTCAATATCATTTGCAGTTTCAGAGAAAACAGATGTACGGCCATCGGTGGACTTTGCATTCTGATTCTGTAATTTGGCTCCAAGTTTCTGTAGATATTTCTCAGTCTCTCGCAATAGTTGCTTAACACGGTCAGATTTCGCATCCTACAATGTGGTGGTATTTGTTAGAATAGTCAATCAAATATAGCATAAAATAAAGGGCTAAAAATATACAGATAATAGCATAAGCAAACAAGACACACCTTGACCATCCGAAGATATCCCTCAACATCATTGTTCTTAAGCAAGTTGATCTTCTCTCTTTGGATCCTATCCAGCCTCTCACGATGAATTCGTTCTTTCCTCTTGTGAAATTCCTTCACATATCGGTTAAAACCCTTCAAACGTTCTCTCTTAACCTTGAAACTGTCCTCAAGTCTCTCTCTACAAAGAAAAAAAGGGGTACACATGACTCAGATGGCTAAAACAAAATGATGAAGGCAGTGGAGATTGTTATCCAACCTGTGGGCCTCTATATCAGCGAAGAACTCCTTCTGTCTCTCACGAATTCTCTTTTGTCTTTCCTCCTTCATTTTCTGTTCAATTTTTTCGAGCTGTTTCACACGCCGTCCATGCCTATGTTTCTTCACTGCATTTATGCGCTCCACGTCAGCTGTATTTGGCTTGAAAAAGTCTAACAAAAATTCACTGCATAGTGGTAAAAGTAAGACGCTGAAGCAGGAATGTGAAACAAACATATAATCAGAACAAGAAAGGAATAAACCTGCGCACACGACGTTGAAGTGGGAGAAGTTGTAGTTTTTTCAGTTCAATGACACTCTTTGTCTTTGCAGAAAGATCTTCAGATGAATTAACATTTTCCTGGAGATGTCAAAAGTTAAAGTTTGCAACTGCTGTGTACAGATAATAGATACAAGATGTAAATCTAGTACCACCTCCCTTTCAAAATAGATGTCGTTTTAGCTATGGGCATGGAAATTAAGGAGGTGTGGAAAAGGTGGGTGCACATTAAATGTGTCTGTGTGTGTGTGTGTGTGTGTGTGAGAGAGAGAGAGAGAGATTGGGAAGAGCGAAAGGTGCAATGGGAAGTGAGAATAACAAGTAATTTGAGAAAACTGTAAGTATTTTGAAACAGAGGTAGTAGTATAACATAAAAAAAAATCCCATGTATATCAGATGTTCAGATGACAAAATACAGCTAGCACGACCAAGAAAAGCCTCCTTTTTAAATAAAGAAACAATGATATGTACACATGATACAGAAACCAAAAATCATAAACATGCACATGAACAATGTTAAATTGTTATTTATCATATCAAGTTCTCGCGATGAGGGGAGTAAATAGATACCTTTAGCTTCTCATATGACGCCGCTATTCTGCTATGTACTTTCTGCTGCTCCAATACCTTTTTTTTACTTTCATTGTATCTTCTCTTCTGGTAATTCAAGATCCATTTCTCAGTCATTGTGTACTTTGGAGGAGATGAAGGTACATCATCAAGCTCAGAGAGATCCTCATCACCATCAGCAGATTGATCGGGCACAAACTCGGTTATCCGGCTACAATTTTCAACATCATTACCAGCTCCAGCTGTATCTGGAGTTTGAACTATTTCTGGTATATTGGAGTTGCCATCAGCAGGAACATGGTGTGAACTCGGAGGTACAGGTGATTCTTTAGACAATTCATCCAGTAGATGACCTCTGGTCGAAACAGCCACTTCTTGATTGCCGTGTTGTTTGTTACTACCAAAAGCAGCAGGTCCCTGGCCTCCCCAATTTGAATTCCGATTCAAATTTTCAGCTTCAGTCATATGGAGATCAGGGGTAATTCTTCTAGTATCTCCTTGCAAGTATGACTGATGTGGTACAGATTGCATGGGAGATGCAGTTTCTTGGGAACGCATTTCAGAACTAGTTCCTTGCATAAAAGCAGCTTGCTGTATATTCTCTAATTCCATCAATGACTTCTCATGTTCAGCCACTTTGATCTTCTTTTGGGCATTTTCTGGGTCCTTTGAGAAAGAATCGACCTCTGCCATGCTTCCTGCAGATGTGGATGGAAGCCTAGAAATATCACTTTGCCTACCAAACATAGCAGAGTTTTCCCGACTGCTTCCATTTTCTTTTCCCAAACCATCAGCTACTCTGTTCTCGTTAGCTCTCTGACCTGCCGTGTCACCTGATTTTCAAGTATGAACTTATCAATGAAATAATAAACTGAATAACAAAACAGACAGCACAATCTGAACTGTTCTTAGGTCTTACTTTCTGTAGTAGGCCCTCTACCTAAGGCAATTTCAAGATGCACCTTCCTCGGCGGCACATTGTTTCTACAAGAAAAGGTACCAACATGAGTGCCACAAGATTGTCAGTTGAAAAAACGAGAAATGAAAGAAAGTGCAGACCTAAATGCAAGAAACACTAAGCACTGTGCTCTGAGCTGCTTCAGCTGCTGTTCTTTGAATGGTGTATTGGGAGAGGTGTGAGACATTTGACTTGGCCCACTATTTCTATTTGGAAGCAAAGAGAATCTGCCTTCTTGGAGAGGTGCTTCGGCTCTCTGTGGTGGTCTGATCATACCTTGCCTTTCTTGCATAGAAATTCCCTGGAACGTTGTATTATATATTTCAAATAAGAGCCCCAGAACACACAAATACTATTAGAGATACAATATTAATGTTAACATGATTTGATGGCTAGATGAGCAAAGAAAAGGTTTCACAAGTTGACTCGTGGAGACAGGCTGCACAGGCCAGATGGCCAACCTGGTAAAACAACACTAAGACATGCTAGCAATTCATCAAACATAGCATGAATAGCAACTTTGTGCAGGCTCGGCAACAAGCTTTTGAGAATGAGTATTCCTCCATCCTTAATTCCAGCTGCCAACATATTATCTAAAAGGCTACCATAAAGCAATATTTAAAAGAAGAAGAACAAGATGTATCACATGGCAAGTTATCTAAAATGGTCGTCCCAAAAAAAAAGGCACACATAACATGCAAATCATTTAGCAAGTCTATACTTAGCACACAGGATCTTAAGCATCAAACCGAAGGCCTTACATGAGAAATTCCAGACTGAGCTGCAGCTTTAGCTGCTGAATGAAGTTCGCTGGAAGCTAATTCCTTGCCCTTGTCCAGAAATTGTGAGCCACCTCCCAAGGCAGAAGTATTGTAAGAAGAAATTGTCGGAAATTCCATATTAGGAGTGAGAGAAGAGTTAAAAGCTCCTTGTGGCCCAACTTTCCCTGCAATATAGGCAAGCTCATTAGCTGCAAGGTAAGAATTTGAACTCCAATATGTCTCATACGACTAATATGTATTTGTTCGGTTGATGTACCTTCCACATTAAGCCCAGGCCTCACTAAATTGGGAATAGACCCTTGGGAATTCTTTGTATTTGGAATTTGCGGATTTTGATTCCAGCCAAAACCAGAATTAAATAAATTCGCTCCACCCAGTATACTTTTCTGCAGTTCGATAGGGACACCACCAGGAGCCTGTCCTTCAGCAAAGTTTGAAATTTGAGTCATCGTAAATGGATTCGATGGTGTAGTCCTCCCTGAAGAAGTCAGTGGACCTTCTGGATGAGCCCTCTGAAAAGGTGCACCGCCATGTAATGAAGACGCCTGAGCAGTACCACCTTGCAGTGCATGTGATTGCTCATGCTCAACTCCAGTGGAAGGCTGACCTTGTCCACTAGATTGGCTAACTAGTTTTCCCTTTCTAGTATTGTGTCCAGTGGAGATAGCATCTGACTTCGAGTTGTCTTCAGAATGCAAGTCCCCAGTTGCTTTTGAATCCATCCTTTTTCTCTTGGAAGGATTTTTTTTGCTTGTTTTCTCATCGGATTTCAAAGAATCATGTGAATTCATAGATCTGGTATCCTCCATCTGCAGACTTGCAGGGCTTTCAATACCAGAGGACCTACCGCTCTTTTGCGACATGGAGCCTTGATGAATATCAGGTACTGCAGCATCAGCTCTATTTGGCCCTGCAGGTACCCTACCTGACATAGATGCCCCATGCCTTGCCATATCCGCTGAACCTGAACAACATAAAAGACATGTCAGGAAATTAGATTCGAACATTCAAATAATCATCGGGATTTTCTGAAGCAGCTTACTTGGAAACTGCCATAATCCAGCTTGCCCACTGCTTTGGGATGCATCACCTGCAATCATGGGAGACTGGCCAGCAATGACCTCTTTGTCCTTTGGCATGGCACCACTGGAGCCCCCTGCCTGTTGGCCACCAACAAGTGGAATTCGCGATGACCGTAGTGCATCCATATCAATTCCATGTTGGTTTACAACTTTTTCCATTGCCCTGTCCATATTACAAATAATAACATATGCTTTGATTAGAAAGAGATGAAAACCTAAGTGCAACATTGTGAAACTTCGATACACTTGATTAAGCATAGCATCCTTTCGTTTCAAAAAAGTTGTTGTTTTAGGTTTGTCGAAGTCAAATTTTAATCTTTGACTGCAAAATTGATAGAAATTTGTATGTGTTAACAACATAAAACTTACGATTTTAGGTTCATCGTGGGAAACACTTTCATGATATATCATTTGCATGTTATTAAACTGTAAGAATCTGTAGATACCATTGGTCAAATTACAAAATTTTGACTAAGGAGAAACCTAAAACATGTGTAATGTGAAACAAAGGTAGTATGTAAAGGTGAAACGAATTAGATTATTTGTGTTACTAAAGATTGTTGTACCATAGGCGTGGAATGCATGACAAATCATCCGGTATCAGCTACTCTTTCTTCAGTTTTCAAAATATAACTTCCAAACAACTTTTACTAGTTCAAATTGGAGGTAGTAGCATATATACATAAAGCATCCAACCGCGTTAGTATGTATGAAACTTCACCCTACACAAAGGCCGCAACATTTTGGTTTTGGTGCATGCATGCAATATTTTTCCTATGTGCAAAGCCTACGTTAAGAGCAAACCTTCTAGACTCAGTCCCTTTGTACCATGGTCTTTTCTATCAAAAGAAGTGAAAATACAATAGGAATAGGTCCACTCCATATGGCTGACTGACTCTCAAAAACCTTCCCCTATATCAGAATTAGTCAGTGTTTAAAAAAGCGGTCGCCTAGACCACTTAAGCGCCGCTACGCACTAGGTGGAGCTCCACTGCTTCGATTTCAACTAAGCTGTCAATTAAGCGGTTTCCCCGATTTTCTCAATACATAAATGTGTTAATATGCAATGCTTTCATCATTTTTCTCTATCTTTTTACGCTTATTTGCTAAAAGCACACACGCCTAGGACTGCCTAGGCGCTAGGTGGTGCTCAACAGCCCGCTTAGCTCATCCGCTTTTTCAATTCATCATTTCATATCAGAATCTGCACAGGAATGAGCTACTGAAGCATTATGGCAGTCCTATGTTCTTCTCCGCACCTTGCATATTAGGGTGGCTTCAATGTTTGAAAGAAAGAATAGCAATACATATAAAGGTAAAACACATGTAGTTGTGCTGCGGGGCCTTGGGTTGCCCTAAGGACCTTCAGCACTTTTTTTTTCTTAATCACATCTCTTAAGTTACTGGAAAATTTGGTTCTATAGTGCCAACAGACACCTGATTCGGTAAAATGCCACTAAAGCCCCCACCCCCCCC
>LAPY01000590.1:24050-51440 GCA_000970635.1 Eragrostis tef
GGGCGGTTTTCCTCTGTTAAAAGGCACTTTCAGCCCTGCGGCCAGGGGATTTGATTACGGCCACAGAAAAATCAGAAAGCTTAGTTTGATAATTACGTTTTGATTGTTTGCCAAAATAAGGGCGGTGGCAAATGGCGTGGCCGGCGTGTGAAGTGCCTGCCCTCCCCTCCTTCGTGCGGCGGCGTTTTGCTCTTGTACTTTTGTTTCTTTCTTCCTTGGCTTCGTGTCGTGGTGTTTTTCGGCTTATACTTTCTCTATTTTTTCTTCTCTATTTTTTCTTCTCATAATTTTCTTTCTGCGAAAGGTTAGTTATCATTGATTATTTTTAAACAAAAGTATAATTTTAGATATTGTTTAGAAACAACTATAAATATCAGTAAATCTTTATGCTAAACATTCGCTAAAGATATTCTAAAACGGTGGCGTCGAAGTCAAGAGTGATGTGTAACGTTGTAACCCGCCGAAGTCAAGTGATGTGATGTGTGTGTGTGTTTTTTGGTTTGTTTAAACTCTATGAGCTATTATACATCATTCTTGCTTCATAGTTTGGGCCCTGATGCCCGCTAAACAACAACTATTTTGCTCAACTTTTCTCAATAGAAAAAAAGGACGATGTCATTCTTTGCTTCTCCTTGCCTTCATTTTTCTAAAAAAGAACATTATATGCGTAAATGTTCATAAACATGTATAACCACTCACCCAATTCTTATGAAAAACTGAATCAATTGATCATTTGCGACTCGCTATCAACGAGAGCGTTGATCGTCATGAATGCAAGTAGCAACACTGAGCCGGATACTAAAATATGGATGGATTGGTCCTCTCACCCTTTGTCTCCTCTTGGCTATTGATCTGTTTTGTGCGGACATCAGGGCCACAACACCCTTTATGGCAGGTTGTTTTGTGCATTTCCGCTGAGACAAGGCCACACGCTGTATAAATTGTCGATAAGAGAGGCTTTACCCACGGTACCTTTATCCAATCAAACTTTTCAAATAACATGAACGAATAACTCTTTTTTTTACGAAAAAGAATACTATCTCTTTTGCCCCCTCCCGATTTCGTCGTTTAAAAAAGAGAGAATCTCTGTTTTTCGTCAACGGACACCCCTACCCTGTTCAAGTGCTTAGTCATAGTCATGTGATCTGAGCGCATTGCATATTTCGTAGTTCGTGGTGATCGGCATGCTTAGCTAACGGAGTATCCAGGTGCTACACATCTCCTTCACTCGTTGACAACGAGACAACAAACGACTCTGGAATATTCACAGCTAACGTGCAGGATCAACTTTGCGCCGACCAGGAGGCGGGGTCAGCGTTTTCCAACTGTAACACCGAAACGAGGAAAACCCACACGAAAGGACCACAAAACTGCACGGATAGGAGAACATCCAGCAGTGACAAACTTTTGCTAGCCAGTGTTTCACTACGCTATAATCTCATTTTGCGATCAAAATTTTCTGTACAAACTACAAAACTACCCATTGCAGCGAACGGTTACGTGCGCCACAACATGTCGTTTCTTTGTACAAACGAGAGAGCCTATTCACCACGGGACCAACAGAAGGGTAGGGCCATCATGTTGCCTGCCAGCCAATTCGACTATTGGTTGCCCTTGCTTTCGATGAAGCTCAAGAGGAACCCGCTCACGATCCTCCTGGCGATGGGGTTGGGTATGTGGCGGCACAGCCGGCCGTCGACGTAGGCGACCAAGCCTGAGACGGCAAACCTTCCAACGGTCCACAGCCTGTTCTGATTCGTCAGGACACCACCGGACGATGAGGGTTCGCCTTCCCCCTCGACTTCGGCGGGTTTCTTCACTCTTGTCATTATTCCGGCGATGGCCTTGGTGGCTTCCCGGTGCAGCATGCGCACGGCGAAGCTCACGAACAGGTGCTCGCACAGGGTGAGCACCGTCGGCGCGATCCTCCACTCCTGCAAGCAGTGACAGTGTTACACACTCGATAGGAGGCATCACCGTCGACATTCAAGTATCCCTTGCACGTGAAAAGACAGAACTTACCGTTTCATTTCGCAGATGGCGCAGAGGCCGAATTGTTGAAGAATCACCTTTTAACAAAGCCTTGCTCACAAGAAAGCTTTTGACATTATCCACGATTTCATTCATGAGGGCACTATTTGGTGGCAGATTCTTTAGGACAACCTGGATGAAAGAGTGTGTCGTCGTCAGATAAACCTGGTATTTCCACGCACACCAACTCTCCTTGGGAAAGAAAACAAAGTAACAGATGAAAGGCATCAAGGCATCCATTACTTAGCAAATTTTTCCTGAAGTATGAATGACATGCAGTCTATACCAAGTGAATGCAAGAAAGTTACCTGGTCATCGATCACCCTGACACGAAGATATTCTTGCTTATACATGACGTCCAACATGGCCTGCAGGTATCCTTCGATGTATAGCTGAACATTGGCACATGAAATGTTATCAATTTGAGGAAAAATTAACTGAATCTCACATATTTAAAATAATCAGCAGGCAGGCAGAACCTCGTCAAGTCCAGGGCTATGATCAAGTTTGATCTTCCTGTCAGGACCACCCTCCATTATAGCCTGTCCTAATAGAGATGGCTCCATTGCCAACCTCAAAATACCTTGGTGGAAGCCAGTAACCTACAAAAGGAGATAATTGCTTTTACCATTGCAAATCGGAATTCCATTGCCCATGTTTGAACTAGATTTTGTTATGAATAGCACTTGTATTGAATTGTAGCCCCATAGGGACTATATATATGGGTACATGATTTAAAAACGTCATATATTTAAAAACGGAGGCAGTAGTTTCTTAAGAAAAGAAAGGGAAAACGGGAATGAGTTCATCATGTAAAAAAGGATAATACCATGCCATTTAAGCCATCTGTTTCTGCTCCTCTCACAACACTATCTGAAATTTCTGTCACGGCAGCAAAGAGAGCATTCGAACTTGCAGTTTTAACCTAACAGAAAACTCAAAATTATTTATCCCGTGCCAGACAATATTGATAGAGTCAGTAAGTTTGGGAAGCTCACAGTTTTCCCAAGATCACCAAAGTACCGTTTTGTTCCAGAAAAACCGCCTGATTTCATGTTTTTGCTTATAAATTTAAACATGCCTGCACAATCACAAATGAATAAAGCAGGTCATTAAGTTCAAATCTATGTAGGATAAACAGTATGTTAAGATGCAAACAGATAACCAGTGGAAAAAAGTGTGTCTACTAAATAGAACACACCCCAAAGTGTGTTGGCTGCTATACAGAACATAATCATATATACTTTACACAAACATGCAGTCACTTCAAATCGTAGCTGTAGAAATCTTCCAAACTTGAACAAGATCAGTTTGAAAACTCTAATCAAGTTATTTCCAAAGTTGAAAAAATTAACTCAATATAATTAGGCACAAAACTTCTTTTTGTCTTGTACCTATGGTAAGTCCAGGGAGGTTGAGCGAGCTATCAGAAGGGTCAAAGAAAACATCAAGAACAGACGAAGCAGAGTCATCAAAAATTGAGGCAAAAGATGGAGGAAGCAAAGAGCTCCCCTTCGTTACATAGATCGCCCTTAAGACATACCTGTCAATTATTCAAAGATTATTCATTGATTTGGGTAATTAAAATTCAGCAGATAACAATGCTAGACATGCTAAATATGTACCATGAATAATGCTGAGCACATTTCAACAGTAGCTCACGAAATGTAACTAAAGCATGATTTAGGAGAACTCCATTGAGCTCCACAGTTGAATTGCTTATCTCAGGCACCTAAAAAGGAAAAAAGAACATAAGATGATATTATGATATAAAACTGTAAATAACCACATAACCCTTCTAAAATCCAAGAACATGTCTGTTTTTACATACCTTTATAACACTATGCAACAGTGCTCTCAAAGCCTCTTGAGCAGAACTATAAGTTGTTTGTCGGCTACCAGGACGAAAGCTTGCTATGATCTTTAGGCCATTGCATCCATAAGAAAACCCCCGTGGGTGATTCCAAATTGAATAGATGTCATAATTACAGAAGAGGAAGAAAAAAAAAGAGAGGAGCAAGCTACCTTAACTGGATGAACTTCAAAATGTCTGAAATAGAATTGCGTGCTTGGTGCTCCGGAAGGAGCAAGGGATGCTCTCCAAAATGGTACAAGCTTCATCAATGTTTCCTCATCAACCTTCAGATCAACAGGCTGTGACATCTCACTTTATTAGAGAATTTATGATGCTAAAACATTGTCCTAGTTAACAATAGGCAGACTGTTGTGGCTTAACAAGAATCATGCGTGCCAGTTTCATTACCTGTAGAATAATCGAACAGTATTCAATTTGTTTGACGCTGGAGTTGGTTGAATTCAATATGAAGATTATGCGAAGAATACTCTCATTGAAAGAAGCATCCTGAAGCTTGTTCCTCCTAAGGATCGACCCAAATGAAGCACCTTCCCATTTCTCATCAACATTCAATGACTGCAGTTATTTTTTAAAAATGAAATCCAAACACAAAAATAGAGAAATACAGAAAATTCTGGACAATAAAGATAGTAATTCCAGATGAAAAAAATTTGCATGTTTTGTTCCTTTCAGTGATTAGTCTAGTCAGATTCATGGTTGACAACGAAACACAAAATCTCAATAGGATCACAGCTTACATGAAGTGCAACAGAGACATGCTTGTATCGATCTGTGATAATCAACTCAGCAGATACATGCTGAAGTCTTCCTGTTAAGATTGTAGAAAACGCTTGGACCTTTTCCCCACTCTACAACAAGGTGAACATGAAAAGAAATGTCAATCTGAGTTTGACTTGCAAATATGAAAAGATTTTACTTGATTCACTGAGAAAATGGATTCACCATGCTTAGGCTAGGTGGAAGTCAAAAGGAACAAACCTGGCCTTTATCAAGAAGATGAATACACACATAAGAAATTCTGAATTGTGCACTTGCTACTGGTCTTTGAATTTTCTCAGTTCTGGGATTGTCTGCATGTTCACATATTCGTAGAACTCTTGTTAAACCATCAGCATACACTTCATAGCCGATTTTGAACATCCTCCGTCCAAACGATTTATCAAATCCTTGTTTTCCAGAACCGAGTCCATTACTGAATGAGAAATCAAGATTAAGCCTGCTATTTTGGCGCATCTTCAAAAATGGCTTCCATGGACTGATTTTATCTATTTTAATTTCACGTAATGCAGGTGTATCTGGAAAAGATCAAACATAATGTCACAAACTATGGTTAAAGAGCCATAAAAAAAGTCCGTACAATCAGGTTATTTTTAGGTATTAACTGGTGAGGTGGTAGCAGCCTGAGAGCTTTCCGAAATGTTGATGTTGCATATGTGCTTCTCAGATAGCCAGATGCATGAAAAAATTTTACTACTAAGCTTAATGTAGTTCCTTTATGCGTTTTTCTAGGTCAATAGTTTTGTAATTATCCAGCAGCAGAATACATAAACCAACATGTAATAGCTGCAATAAAATTATGAGATCAGAACTTGCCAACAATGCGCACAACCAATTTACGAGGTAAACTCAAGTCATCCCACACATATTGTTCTGACTCTTGAGGACATAAAAAATCCGATTCAACTGAATCCTAGAAAAAAAGAAAAAATTCAATATTTTTATCAGTAATATATTGGTTCTGTTCCAAAAAAATATTGGATTTGTGATAGAATAGAACAAATAGAATTAACAAAATATGCATGTACCTTCTGGAAATACATGATTGATGCTTCACTCAAGAAATTCTCTATTCGATATGGAAGTGCAACCTTTGGTGGTAGAGTGAAGTGTAAGACAAAAGAAGTGGTCTCTTGAACAACATCAACAGAAGCGAATTGTTTCGTCTTTCTATCATATGAAGTGTCTCTTTTAATACTTTGTGTTACCATGCCCTCTGCTCTTCTAAATTTCAAGAAAAAACGGCCGATTGATGAAACACAGATAGGCCCCGACCAACTATATCCAGGTTCTTTTGGACAACATTGGATAAAAATGTGAGAATCCTCAAATACATTTCTGTGCTTCTTAACAAATAGATCAAAGTAATTTACTTCTCGTTTTTTTCGAGGTTTCCATGTCTGTAAGGTAGCCCTCTGTTTAGCCTCAACTGTCAATCCTTCTATCTCAAGCTAGAAAATTGGAAAGCAACCATTAGTATAAAATGAGAGTGCAAAAGTGCAATTGCAAAATATTAATAGAGCAAAAGTGAAGTACCTCTATGAAACACTGGCGAACAGCAACTGCAGTACCAGATTCATTCACAATAACATATCTTGGAACAATTTGCACAACTTGTGACGGCACAGGCAACTCATAAAGAACAGGTTGCAAAGATACTCCAAAAGCTGCCATGCGATGGGGCAATATATTATCTTCAATCTCCAGAAAAAATTCAGTGAAGCCAGACACTGCATCCAAATCAATAATAGCTGCTGATCCTTTCTCACTGTGAAGGATTATTCGCAATTTACTTGACCTGGCATAAACAAGTTTGTCACATTATAAAGTAAAAAATGTCTTGCAGAATTTCCAATTTTTTAAGAAAAAGTCCTGCAGACTTGATGACAGATGCGTACATAAAAAACATACTGCTCTATATTTGCACTATAATACCAAATATACAAACGAAGAAAAATGTTTTTCCCTGACTTTTCCATTTCCCTAAGATAACAAGAAAGGAATGTGGGAATGAGTATCGAGTCTATTGACTAATGAATTAATTTGCCCACACCATGAATAAAAATAATATGCCTGTAGGCTGTGACAAATTGAACAGACAATCAATTGAAGCGCTTTATGACAATTTTTCTGGCAGAAACCACAAAACCAGCTATATGATTCTGATACCACAGAAGGTATCTGGCGGTATATCAAACACTATCCACAGTAATGTAATAGAAGTGTAATTGTCAGGCGATTCTACCAGAGAGATAGGGCTAGAGTCAAAGCACCAGTTGTGGCTTATGTCAGGAATGGGAGTACACAACCATAACAGGTTGACTGTTTACAGAACAAACTTTACACCATAAAACATAGTGACTAAGTGTTTGCCGACTAGCCATCTTTGCTATGTTGAATTAAGAACTACTACCGAATGAATAAAGAACAAAGATCAATATGACTGCTTACTTGGTAAACCAGGAGCTCATTGACATTGAGGGCAAAACACAGCCATGCTGGGGAGGAAGATTAACATTATTCCCTCCGGGTTCAGACCTGTACAGTTTCATCATTTCATGAGAACCAAGTAAGAAATCTTACCTAATACTTAGATTTACATACACCAATCAGCGTCAAAAAGGATTTACATACACAGGCGGTAGTTTTTGATGGGACGCTGTGCACAGTAAGGGGTAGTCACTAGTATTATGTAGTGTGTATCTTGTGAACAGAGCAACCTGCAGTCAAAAGAGTTTTTACTATCAGGTACATCATTCTAATACCTTTGAAGATGGTAATTCCTAAAAGCGTGACATTTCATAATATATCAATGGAAAACTAAGAAGACAAAATCAATATCATAGTCCTACCTCCAACAAGCCTTTCTCCTGACGTAACAATCTTAAAGAAGAATGATACTTCCCAGGAGAAAATTCTAGCTCCATGTCAAGAAACTGAGCTCTGGTTGCCTGCTTTTGCATTCTCTTAACCCAATCACTACTATTAACTGTCTTAGACTTTGAACCATATGAAATCAGCGTGACTGAAAAATTAAATAGGGCAGGGTTCACATAAAAATAAGCGCTAGAACCACTAGTTATTGTTGCCTCCTTGCCAATATTACCAAAGTTATCTTCTTTGAGATTTCCTGTATTATAATAGAAACAAATCAGTAAAACTTCTTTTTGGCTTCGTTCACTAAGAACATTCACTTTTCCATAATGAAATGCACATAGATAAGAGCTTACCCGATTGTCCATCAGTCAGAACCACATGTGCATCTGTTTGCAAGAAATTATATACTTGTACAGTCGGGTATATAAAAATCTCTCTCTGCAACTGTAATGGGACTGGTGCTCGTGCACTTCTGCCTGATAAACGAGTTCCATTTGTAGGCTGCACAGGCACATCCCTACCCAGAGTATGAATTAAGAAATGAAGATCTGTAACATGACGATCATTGACAAAAACAGGACAACTCAAAGAGCTGAAAGAAGATTTCATTGGATCAACATTCAAAGCTTTTCTAAGGTTATAACTGAGTTTTTCTATAACCCCCGATAAGCGGATAGCCTTTTCACCAGTTATATCTTCAGACCAGTTCACTAAAGCTGGCTGGCTAATATTTGCAGAATGTTCAGAAATCTCAGGTCTAATTGACAGCATAAAATTCCCTGAAATAAAATAAAACAGATTGAACAGCTGTCAGATAAGTTTGGTATTCATAACTATCACCTCTGATCTAAATTACTTGCTGTCGTAGGCACATGAATACTTAAATGTTCAATAGAAATTTGCAAGCCACAAGAAGCATGAACTACATATAACAGAGGATATTATATATGCAACGAAAAAAATCAGAATTTAATTTATGATTTGGCATGGAATATAAGATTGTTGTCTGTCTATACAATTCAATTGATACAAGAGGCAAATATATAATGACGCGTTATAAAACATAGACAAGATGATTATTTGAGAGGGAAACCCCAATGGCAAATAAAGTTGCTTGTCTGTGAGTCTTCGCAAGTATGGCAACTGTGTGCAAGGGAAGTAGTACTTAACAATTTACCACAAGTTCCATGTAGAGGATATCCAGTAGGTTTAAAGTTCACAAATAATGGTATGCAGGATCTAAATTACATGAATGTGTAAGCCAAATAACTTCTAGTTACCACCAACATCCAAGCTAATAATGTCACTGCTAACATGAACCGACACAGCTGCCTAGTTACCTTAAGAAGGATGGATGGAATGTAATGCTTGAAACAGAGTAAATTTTATCTGCTCTGTAGAGGTCATTTCAAATCCTATCCCGGCCCTCAAATGATTTTGGATAAATAGCAATGCACTAAATTAGGAGCTATAGAAAACCACCAATACACCATGCTAAAAAAAAATGAGGGTTTACTTGCCAAGAGCTAGAGACATCAATGCTCTTTTGGATCCTCCAGATAAATCCATGGCATCAAATACACCAGTAGACTCATCAACCATGTCTCCACTTCTGACTGTGACAAATACTGCTTCATCATTAGTTCTGCTTGGCCTCTGAAACCGAAGTTCAATTGGCAAGTCACTCTTATTATAGATCCTTAACAAAGGTTGAACCGAAAGAGATAAGCCTTCCTGCATTTAGGCGACATTAATATGGGAACAAGACGCAGAAGAATATAATAATCAGTATGTAACGTAAAACACAGTATCGGTTTTCCTACCTCGGAATTGTGGGACACCTTGACCACAACAAATGGTCCGGAGAAGCTTCTTGAGTCTACACAAATCAGATAAACAAAAATATCATGAATAATGTGTCCACAAACAAAGCATCCACAGCATGTCAATTACTGGGAAATCACTGGTTACATAAGGCCATATTTTTTTAACTGGGGAGGGGTTCATAAACTCAAAACATCGGTTCTAGGCTGCATGCATGCTGTATTCAAACTGGTGCTGGTGCCATAGCATTCTACAACGATCAGTAATAATAGCTCGCTGCATAAGTATCCTGGACTGGACATCGGGAAGGAAAAATAGTGCATGGCTTACAAGTTATACAAAAGAACGCAAGCTAGCTCTTCAGAAAATGATTTAGAGCCAGGATGAGGGAGGCAGGGGGGGAGTCAGGTTGGCCGATGCCGACATAATTAGTACATGCAATAAACTCACTCCGAAGCATGTCTAAAAAAGGGATCCTCTAAACAAGCAATGCAAGATTCAAAACTTAGAATACTTTCACAACAATCAATAAAAAACTGACATTGTTAATTGATGAATGCAAATTGGCTGAAAGAAATACCTCTGACAGGTGACACGCGAGTTCTCCATGAGAAAATACCAGACTCATGGAGAGACATATCGATTGGAATAGTTGAAAATACCCCTTCCTTGAATAAACTAATAGAAACTACATTATGATCATATGGACGGTTATCGTCAAATGTTAAGTTCCTGGAGGTGTAAACATGGAGTGTCAAACATAGCAGGATTAGGAATGTGAAAAAGTCACAGAAGTAAAGACTGAATTAGAAAAAGGTTTATCAAATGTGATAATGCTGTACAAAACATATCCAGCGGATGCCGAGGTTGAAAATGATTGACCAACAAAGTAAACAGACCTCAAGAAAACTGAAGTCGACTGTTGTCCAGGAACTATAGCATCCCCGTTGTCTTTAAAATGGCAAACAAGTGCCAGCCTTGTGCTATTCTCTATCTGCAGAAGCAATGGTTAGCATGCCCATACCATTATGAAACTTAGAAAAGAGCAATCATGAAAGGACAGAAAACGAGAAGTACACATTCAATATGCAACGCAACACATATGAAATATGGTGTATATATGGTGAAATAGAGGCCCAAAGCTATCAACCATATCATTTGAAATATCAATGACATTGTAATCCATTTTTATCTGTCCAAAATGAAATTCAATTCTGGTAGAACATTAAATAATATAAGTAGAAGTTTAAATTTAACCTTGCAGCAGTTAGGAAAGATAGCTGAGCTTTTCACAGCATATGGACCCATCAAGTCTAACTTTCCAGCCAAATATAGAAGGATGTCGACCGAAAGCTCATTAATAAATATATCCACCTGCAAAAACCGAAGTTGGTCATCTATCAGAAGGAATGAAGATGAGGTTAAACTGTATAAGAGTGAAATAATTTTGTTAGTTGAAACAAGCATATCCGTAAAGCATATCACCTGCTTTAACTGAAAGAAGAAACGGATGGGCATCCTGCCATACTTGGTAACTGGATCTGGATTAAAAAACCTAGATCGGAAGAACGTATAAGAGGTGACAGGAGAGATGAGTTCCTCCCTGTATGTCAGATTAAAAAAAAAACTCAATGTTTAGTCTCCACGACAATATGTAAGAAACCACAACAATGCAATTAAACAATAAAATAAGGACTCTATAGAATTAGAACAAGACTGACCACAGGTTTCGTCGAGTATTGAAGTACTGTCCTGACACTTTGAATGAACTCAGAATCCTGACCTTAGATGGGAATATTTGTGTGACAACACGGATATCACTTGCACAGTTTTGGAGAAGTGGGAAAACATTATCAGTATCAAACACTTCATGAGTGACCGTAAATACAATCTTGTCAACGTTGATGATTATATGTTGAGAACTTGCACCGCCTCCCGATCCATCCCTCATAACAGAGGACTCATCATCTTCCAAATCTAAGTAAGTGTTATAATCAAAGTTCATGTGGGGAACCGTAAGCCTTGGAGCATCAAGGAACATTGATTCATCTAAAACCTGCAGCTTAAATGGATTTCCTGGCCTATTCACAAACTCCAGCAAGCCATCAACAAATGCAATGCCACAATTGTTGTACTTGTTGACAAGATGGTAGGAACTTCTTGGTATGACGTTGTAAGATTTGCCATCATCACCGTCATTTTCAAAATTATCAAATCTGAAAGGAAGTGTGCTCCAAATTGAACAAGGCTTGTCAATATAAGAAGAAACTTCAACCAAATCTGATCCTTGAGAGAAACTAAGGGAAAACTCATTGCCTTCATCATTCCTTGCACACAAAGATACAAGAGAAATGCATTGTGCATTAGATCTCCATCTCTTATGGTGTTTTACCTGAAGAAAAAAAAAGTGAAATGATTTTTTTTCAGAAACTTTGCACATGGCTTGTGACTGCAGCATCCCTTGTAGATAACTATGATTAAAAGTTAAAATTCATTGCAGTATATTGGTGTCAAGCTATAACCTTAAATAATGTGTGTTCACCAGCAAGAGAGTAATGGTATGCGCCAACCACTCTGTACGTGCTTCCAGTTTTTTTGACTGATACATACATCTGTTGATTAAGATCCCTTATAGCAACAATCGCACCTATTAAGGCAGTATTACATGGATTAGCGTAGTAAATATTAGGTTTATAAGATGCATAAATATGTCATTAACCAGTATTACCATCAGGTATAGTATAATCCACATTATCCAGCTGTGCTTGGTGAGAGATGCCAATAGTCTGTATTTCCTTCTGAGTTGAGCCAGAACTCATTATCCCGTGAAAAGGAGCAAATAAAGACAAAATCATCTGCAGATACTTATAAAGTTGATGAATTTTATTCATTTGTCAATTCAAAGAAGGAAATGTGCTGCGCATTTGGACCAAATTTGATAACCATGTTCAGTGGTTTTGTGCACTGAGCTCATGTATCATGATGGATGAACACTTATATTCCTAACAAGATATTTTTCACAGTTCATTTCAGCAAAACTAAATCTTTGCCCCAGAAGCAAATGCAAATGGTACATTTGGTAAAAAGATGCCAATTTGATAAGCAGCCTTACATAGCCATAGTGTAGTAGTTAAATGGGGGTAACCTGTGCATAGTTGTAAATAAGGGTGCATATTTGTATGACATGCTCCATCGATAAAAGCGTAATATGAAGGCATACAAGTGTCAACTACGATCCCATCTGAACGCAGAGATGCCAACTATCAAAACATTTTTGTCAAGAGTTTTAGAACATGATGTTAAATGACGCTAATTACCCTCATTCTTCTCCTTTGACATACTTGTTCCTTTAGAACTGTTAGTCACCCCTAAATTACAGACAATACATAAAAAGAACAGGAGACAAAGCTTGCACAAAATAGAGAAAAATACACACCCACTACCCAGAAGGAAGAAGATAAGATTGGGAGATCACCTCAATGTTTGAGAGTGACATTGCAACCTCCAAACCAGAAACAGAACCATTTCCAAACCAATAGCCACTTAAACGCGCCAAACTGGAACCTTCATCCAATTTTTTTTTCTCGATCTTAAGATAACTAGAGAAATGCCTGAGGATATAATACTCATTTGAAGAAAATTCTAGTGATGTATTGTCTGTTGAACTTCCCGGTGCAGACGTTGAGCTTGAAGAAGCATCATGAGCATAAGTAAGCATATTGTCTGCTTCTACGAATGGGAGATATTCTTGAATTTCAGACTGGGATGGAATAGCAACAGACTTGCTAGAACGAAAACGAGGTGCTGGTACGTCTCTTATTTTTTCATGGGAATTCTTGTGGACACCACAAACAGTGGAGATGGAAATACGCTTCACTTCAAACAAAATCTTCGTGCCAAGATTCATTAGTTGAAGACTTGCGTCAACTTCTAAAGTTAATCCCTGATATGTACCTATTTACAGAAAAAAGAATAATAATTCCTCTATCTGGCAGCACATTTAAACTAAAGATAGGTATATAGGACAGTTACCAGATTCATCCGCTACAACAAGAGTAAAGGACAACTGAGATAGTTCAACATCAATGCATTTGACAGCCAATTGGGACTCATTTTGCAAATGAGGATCCAAAGACACAGTTGCCACCTCCCTCTCTTCATATTTGTTGGTAACAGTATATTCACTGCCTGCAGAGATTGGTGTTACTGAATCTTTGACAAAGTTTGACATTGCCCGCAGTGGGAGATTCATAAGCAGCCAAAAGTAAATTTTGCAACAGAAAACAAGCTTAGCTACAGAAATTGTTTCCAGAAAGACCAAGCCACCCTGTCATTGCAGTTATAAAGAAGGTCTTAATAGCAAGTCAATAAAAAAGGGGGTGCTAATTAGGAATAGCACCGATATAAATTAATGTTACATTTTAGGACATGTCACAATCACTAAAAACATGCAGCAAAAGGCCAAATCGCCAATCAAAAATCATATTTATCTAGCAGAATTAGCAGACAATCTTTAAAAAGAGTGGTGTACCTGGACATTGCATTTGACAAGATGCAGTTCATCATGGATTAACAGAGAGATTTTTTGTTTGCTGCGTTGAGTGATTTCAGGTAAGTAATTTTGCATGCCATAATCTCCAACATAAACCTCTGTAAATTCAAATATAATTGAATAGCACATTCCTAAAGAAGCAGAAATGTAGCAATGTCGATATTCCTCTTGCCGCTTCTCATGAGTCAGGTTTTCTTTATTGGGGCCACCACGAAGATGAAAGACACAATCCGATGTAAAGAGCTGGTTCTTGCTATGCAGTGAGCCATTAAGCATGGTTCCATGCTGCTTTACACCATTAAAAATGCTCATCTGAGCTTGATTCTCAAATACCACACCATGAATTCTAGATATACTAACAAGGAAGTCTGTGCATTCTCCATCAAGCAGAAGTTTCATCGAAGACCTCCTGATGCAAAATCCAACCCCCAAAGCTAATATCTCAATTAACTCCTGTGTTGCCATACCCTCAAGTACAGGTGAGCTGCTGATGTAGTTTAAGGCATTGTTGATAAGTACATCAGGATTTGGGAGAGCTCCATCCCGTGAAGCACTACAGATGATGTCTGCTGAGTCTAAATCAAGTTGCATTTCAACATTGAGTACTATATCAGGCTCAGATGTTTCTTCCTGGGCAATATGGTCAGCACCAAGATTCACTGTGCTCTCCATCATAGACTTTTTGTAGAACGATGCTAGTCTTCCCATAAAATCTTGGGAACACGTAAAATCAACTAGGGCAAACTTAGATGCCTCCGAATACATGCTTTCACAAAGCTGCAGAATGTTGATACCCACCACAAGTAGAACCAAGTAAAGTAAGTAGAGGGCTAGAATCATTGGTTTACAAATGTATGCTACGAATGACACTATATAGGGAATTTGTTCTAATTTGAATTCTGACATGTATGTCAACAAAATCATGCATCCTTCAGCTCTCTATAACTACGTGTATCAAGATCCTCATAAGTAAAAATACATAATATCATATGAATATGATACGAGCTGACTGGAAAATTAACTGATTTGACAATGTATAAAAACTGATATATTCCGCATATACTGACCTGGCATACAGTTAATAACTCATCCATGTAGAAGAAAAGAGCACAACCAATAATTCCTGCCGATAAGTTTGCTGAGATACTATTTCTTGCCCCAAAGAAGGAACAGACATAATTCCTGGGAGGTGAATAGAAGAAGTGTCAAGTTACAAATTTTTTTCACCAAAGACATGAACATCCTGCAAACTAAGGCCACAATAGATAACACCAATGAAAGGATAACTTCATTTTTTTTACAAATTCACTATGATTTCTTGGATGATGTAATGACTCTTAGGTCTTTTGGAAAAACTTTTGTGCTCAAGTCCTCATACCAGGCTAAAAGAAAAGAAAAATCTTAGTTAACCTACTGAAGTGAAATCTTTCCAATTTTACATGTTAGGTAAAATGCTACCTATTTGTTGAAAGCTGGAAATCGGCTGACATCGGCCCAAAAACATCAGACTGCTGATTTGTTTCTGGATTATCCATATGAAGAGTTAACCCAGCAAAGCTCAAGCGAGCATTTTGATGAGGTTCTTGAAGCTCCTTTGCACTAACAAATGTGTTGTGCGATTTTTTGGTATGTGAATTCGCTATCGGATGATTTGGAGAAGATTGAGCAACTGGCCAGAGAGCACATTCAATATATGCCAGACTGAGAACTATGTAGGACTTGCTTTTCATCTGAGAAGCCAGAGATTTGTGTATATACTTCCCACTTTGCAACAAATTGTTTTTATCGAAGGACAGCCGTATACGCGGACCATCAACTAGTGCTGCAATTTGAAGGGTATTTTCTGGAATAGCATCTACCATTGCAACCTTCATTCTACGACTGAATGATCTCAACTTGTCATCAACTCCACCCGTAGGTACTACATAGGCACCACCGCTGGTCGATAGGTTTGTTACTTCTTCAGGTAGTTCTTTCAGCTGTTTATAGCGCACAAACTGTCTGTACAGAAGGTAAGTTGATGAGGCACACAAATAATCCAAATCAAGATTTAGTCTCCCAACTGTCAGTCTGCATTGCTGAAAACCTTCTGTATTTCTGTGCGGATCAATGAGAAAAGATTTCAGTTCAATAACAATAGAAGGGTTTTCAGGATAAATTACACCTGATTCCTTATATAGATTGTTAATTATCATCCAATTTGACCACAACTCATCCATGGCACTCTTTATTTGGACAGTGGACAATTCATCACTGTTGGAAAAGGATCCATTGGCCTGTTGCCCGGAGAAAGGTTGCATACTGGCAGAGTCACTCCAGAGGATTATCTTTGTGTCCGTTAAGTCTGCTGTTCCAAAAGATGAATTTCTCCTAGGAGTGTTGCCATTGTCTTTCTGTATCAACTTTTGGACACCAGAAAGGCATGTCTGAAGTTCCCCAATTACGAAAAACAATGATTTTTTGGTGCAACCAGCAGAATGAAGTAGGCATGACGACTTCAATACAAGATGCGCTGAAGGTAAATCACTGTGAGAAGTCTTATATCCTTTGTTCAATCTTTTTTTACCAGAGAAGTCAGCAGCAAAGGGTAACAAGGTTATACAGAGTTCCCCAAGGTGGATGCTGAGCTGAAACTCCGTGTCTACATCATGAATAGCACTAGGAAAAATATATGCACATGATATGTGTGCTTTATTTCCATGGCCCGTAGTTGCCCAAACTGACCACCATATGAACGTCAGAAACCTCCATAAGTACAACAAGGGGAATAGAACTTTGAACGTGTACGAAACAAGAAGTGTTTTTGATGGCTCTTGATTGCTTGCTTGCTGTGACACTGATAGTTTGGAACGTGCAGCACGACGAGCTCTAGCAATCGCCTCTACGGGAATTTTCTCCTCCAAATCAATAACAGTGTCCCAATGACTTTTAACAGTACCCCAGATTTTCCTGTTCCTTGACATCCTACTGCAGTTCTTTACCATAATCTTGTCTGAGGGATATCCTACTGATGTTAGCAACAGTACATAAGCATGAACATAGCGCCGCCAGAAAGCAGCACAGCTTATAGCCTTGCTTAACGAAAATCTTTGATGGACTACTGAGTTGTCGAGCACTTGTGCAGCAATCGCCCAAAGCTCTCTGCCATTTCTAACACTATACTCTTCCTTTTGGCTTGTAATATCCAATATGACCATAAGTGAAGGAATAAATTTAGGTGAAATTTCCCAGGATGCATTGGGAACATGAATGCCAAAAGCAAAAAGTTGCAGATCATCCAATCTAAGTGAAGCAGATATGCCAGTGAAAGATGCAGCACAATCAATAGAATCATTCTCCTTCAGCAAAATATCAAATTCGGTACATTGAACAAACAGGTTATTCTTCTTTCTGGTCGACATAAAAGACCCAACCAGTACTCTGAACAGAGAGCTGCGAAAAACAAGCTCAGGACCAAATAATTCGGTACATTTAACAAACAGGTTATTCTTCTTTCTGGACGACATAAAAGACCCAACCAGTCCTCTGAACAGAGAGCTGCGAAAAACAAGCTCAGGACCAAACTGTAAGTCAGTTGCCCTCAACACAATTACATGGGAGTCATCGAGGTATCGAATTTGTACTGTGACATCATCAAGCCGCACCTGACCACAGTTCAGAAGCACACTGGAAAAAACTGAAGTGAACTTATCTTCCAGGGAGTTAACTACACCTTCAATCGTCTCATGCAACATTTGACCCTGACAAGTAGTATGAGAGGCAGTTTTTTATCAGTATTCAATCAAGCATTTCAGCCTTATAAGTAGTACATCTCAGGAAGCATTTCACCCTCACAATAACATGGCTAGGACTGCAAGTGTCAATGTGTACTTGTGTAGCGTGTACCACGGCAAAGACCATGAAAAAGAAAACATGAAGTTATGGAATTGCCCTACCTGAGGGTCCAATGATGCAAGCACTCTCTTCTTCTCCTTAGAGAGGCACTCTTTGTAGTTCGGCAGCTGCTTCTTCGGCGCAGGGTCCCTTAATAAAACATACAGGGCCAATCAATCACTCACTTATACAAGTACTCGATTCCACAATGAGAGATAAACCAGCACGACAGCACAATGCAACGATGGTTCAGCACAAAAATTGGCAACATCGAGCGAGAATTATGTTCCAGGTACTACAGCTACTGTTTCATCAGTGTCAGTACAAGCGCAAGCAGAAGTTGCCGACCGAGAGCGAGTGGTACCTGAGCGTGAGGGCGACGTCCACCCCGCGCACAACGGCGCGGAGCGCAGGTGCGGCCCATGGGGAGGCCGCCAGCTCGACCTCGGCGACGGCCGCGCGGTCGAACCTGGCGGGCAAGGACTCCCCCGCGGCGGCGTTGAGCGCGGAGACATCCAGCTCGACCCCGCGCGCGACGACGCGGGACCGGCAGAGGCCCGGCTCCCCGCGCAGCTCGGCCGGGTTCCGAGGACCATCGCCGGTGGAGACCAAGTGAGGGCGGCGAGGCTAGGGTTCCATGGGTGGCAGGGGGAAAACGGGTGGAGGGCTGGCGCGCACCGGGACGAGGAGGATGAAGAGGATACCGGATTGGAGAGGCGGGGCGGCCGTGCGGTTCGCGGGCGGGGAACGGGGGAGACCGGTTGTTTGATCAGCGGGAGACAGGACAACCAGACAGGGGATAAGGGTCGTAGTCGAGGCTTTCTCTGCAGGCTAAAATGGCGCATAAACTCGAGACCGTCTAAAATCTGAGTTCTTCCAATGAAACAATGCATGAAAAAGGAATTGTAATGATGCTATAACGAAAGGGAAAAATATTTCTATTTCAACATATTTTACAGTTTTACATGACGATAATCTTGAAGAAAATTCACTATATATGCAATTGAAACATGTATGGGCCGTTTATTTGTCATTCAAAATACACAATTCCTTTCTTTATCATTGCTTTCAAATTCTCTGTCCCCTCTGTTGTCACTCATGTTACAAATATGACATACTGTTATTGTTAGAGTTGTTCACCTTTCTGTTACACTCCTTTGCTAACAGGGTACTTGTCATTTTAGCCATCTTTAGTTTTCGCAAATCATTTTCACTTCTGCACATTTCTATATTTTCAGTATATTTTTATCTTTATCTTTTTATATGTTTTATGTGCACCCATTTTTTCACATCTCTTTAATTATCATACACAGAGCTAAAGTGACAAGTATAAATATTATGGGACAAAAGGAGTAGGATCAAAGGGTCTATTCACATTTTTTAAAAAATATAGTGAATATGACATAGAAAGGACAAAAAGTTAAAAACAATGCATAAAAGGAAGTGTATCTTTTAGATGGTGGCTCAAGGGACACCCAGACGATATCCACGGTGAATCTAGCAAATTTATTTGGCCTTATGCAACTTATTCCATATTTGAATTTTAAGGTTGTACTACGTTTGTGCTAAATCATTAAATCTTATATAAGGCTAGGACAATGGTGTGGCTAAATATTGGCAAAAAGGGGCCAGTGCTCCCTCCCCTATACTTTGCGCTTTTGTTATGCACGTATTTTAGTTTGAGGGGAAATTTTTTGAATTTGGTTCTCCTCGTGATGAAGAAATCACTATTTGTCTCTTTATGAAATTCTTTTTACTTCGCCCTTGGGCAAGAACACATACTTGCTCGCTAGGATCCACCTATGCACCCTAAATTTGTACTTTCACCTTACTATGGTTCCACCACACCTAAAGGTGTCCTAGCAACGTTTTTCTTTTTTCCTGAAACCAAATTGTAAGGGGCCAAATTCATAATAAGCTTTGGTGATTGTAAGTGAAAGGCTTTTCCCTGGTTTGTGCAACACTACAAGTTGTAGGTCATTAAGAGACCAAATATTGATTATTGACCAGGTGAAAAAATTGTCAGATCTATCTATAGGTGCGATTCAATTAGGTAATATGATCCAAAATCTTGAAATCAAAGCGATGCCAAAATGTGAAGGCAAAAAGGGGTGCTCGATTTGGGCTAGACTTGGCCATTTTGGTTCTTAACCTCGACAGGCCTAAAGGCCAGGCCAAATCCTCGTATCCTAAGCCTTTTAAGCATCTGGGCAAACTCTTGTTGAGCAACAAAATGTTGCCCTTTTTTTAAAAAAAAACATTGACTTGTTAATTTAAGCATTATAGTTAGAATCTTGTGAAAGGTAACCTGTCCCTCCCTTCCCCTGCATGCTTAAAGGTCAAATTTTTGTTGTGTTTGAATCTCTACAACTAATGAATTGGGAAGTGGTCGTCTGCCCCTTCCTTATTCTGTCCCCGAAAAATCTTCTGTCTGCGATCTGAAAGCGCGCCCCTACCATTCAAAACCCACCTTCTGGCGATCCGAAAACGCGCCTCCGCGATCACGCGCGCTCCGCAAATTGCGCCCCACAACCGCGGAATCCGCTCCACCTTCCCACCCTTCCACCGCGGCCGCTCCACGCAGGCAGTTGCATTTGACAGCGGATGGTGAGCGAGCTCATCACCATCCTCGCCTTGCAGCGAACCAAGGACACGACTCCCGTCGCCGACCGAGCTTGGAGCGCGGAACCCAACGCCGACCGAGCTCGTCGCCCCGCCCGTCCCACCCTGGCTCGCTTCGTCGATCTCGCTCCTCGAGCCATGGCCGGAGCCCCGCTTGACGAATTTGGCTGTCCTTCAGCCAGACGTGGTCGTCCCCAAGGCTTCAGGGGCCGAGCACGTGGGCTCACGGCTCGGTGGCGTGAGCGTTCGGCTCGGCGGCGTGGTCAACATCATGGTTGGTGCAAATCCTCCCTAATTCCTCTGCCTCCCTCCCCTGCTATCGATTTTGTGTGTGTTTACCTTCGATTTTTGTTTCGATATTGTGTGATGTGTGTTTACCTTCGATTTTTGTTTCGATATTGTGTGACGGGACATTGATTTGGAAGGGGGTGGATTGTGTACTTTGATTTGGCACCGTGAATTTGTCTGTCGCTCTGGCGGAGGACGTGGCCACCTTGGCGGAGCAGGGGATGACGAAGTCCAATGCGATGCTGCTCGGCGCGCTTGCCGTAGTGCCCCTACTCAGAGGTGAGTTCCGACTTCCATGCTGGTTCTGATATAAAAAGATTTCGCATTTTTGATTGATCGATGGCAACCATGTGGTTGTAGCATAACTGATTCATGAAGTTCCATCGATTCCCATATCAATAAAATGCAGCTGCATCAATTTCGGTTCACATCTGATTATGCACTGACCCTGCGCAAGCAACACCATTGTTGCCTACTGCTTTCCATCCCCTGTTTTCTAGCCGATTGTCTTTTGCTATATTCTATTTGGGTTATTATGCCACCTCGTCAGTGCAATCAAGGATTGGATGACCGTGAGAATTTCTGGTTTGTATCAGCATGTTTCTTGTTTAATCCTTGATTTTCACCCTACCATTGCAAAATGCCAGTTTCTTGTTTGCCAGTTATCTTTAAATCTTTCCCCTATGTTTCTGCAGTACCTTACGTTACCTCTGCAAACAGTTTCAAGCTTTTATTTCTAAAACATTGTAATGTATTTCATGTCCCCTGAGAATGCATTGTATAGTGGGAGCATGACCCTTTGTATTTTCTGATTTAATATCACTTTCTCATATTTGCTACGGAATAATGAGTTTAACATGCATCTGTGTGAATAGAGATTATATATCCATAACTGACAATATTTGGATTGAATCATTGAAATATCCTTCAATAGATATTGTCACTACTACAATCTGACCCATTGATACCTTCTCCAGAATATGTTTTTTCTATGTTAAATACCCAATATCCTTAAATATTGGAGCTATATTGTTTATCAAACAGAACAACCGCTGAACATAAAATTGGATAAAGAGTATACAGTCTGAATGAAGCAACCTTGAAGTTGTTTCAGAGAGGTAAATTGATACAAGCATTATCGTGTTCTTCTATTTTTGTAGGGTGCAGGCATTGATTCTCCCCCACCAGAGCTCACTTCACAGTCCGAGGGAGTAATGAGCATTGATACTGCTCTTAAAAAGCAATCTCAGAATTATGTTGCGTGAGTCCTATATTTCTATTCACTACACATTAATCAGGGGCCAGAATCTTTCTTAGGAGTTTTACTTTTGATTAACTGACATCCATGGCCGATTGATAGTTAGAAATAGTTTGAACCCAGGTGCTCCTTCTCAACTAAGTTGGTTGCTGTACTTTCAATTGGATCTTTTGGGTTATTTGAGTCCCCTAAAGTAGGTTCAACGCTGATCATACGAGTAGAGTAGCACTGGTTTGAATCCCCTAAATTAGGGCAATGGTGACTGCGCGAGTAGCACTGGTTTGAATTCCCATGTGAAGAGTAGCACTTTGATAGGATGCATCGTGTTAGACCAGTGCATGCATTGTATTCTATTAGAGATATGTATAGACAGGAAACGTATCATTGTAAATCTCCTCAAATCGAGGATTGTTGTAACTTCCTAACACGGCATTGCCCGGCTATAAATATGAGCCACCCCAGCCTATTGGCTCGTGCGGTGATTTGCCACAAATCAACATATTCCCCATTTTGTACTGAATTAGAGCTGCACTGATATACTGAATGAAAGTGAGATTTATTGATTGAAACTATCCCTTTTTTTCTAGATTGACAGTGAAAGCAAAAATGATAAAGAGAACAGTAAGACTCCTTACTGTCATCTTTTTTTGGTTTCTCATATCAGGATCTGTTCACGTCATGATTCTATTGTTTTAGTTTTTAGAAATAAGGGAAGAAACTTCAGTGTCGTATGTCATTTATTTGGATATTAAGCTCAGGGATTTCTACCATCGAATTTGTATGTCATACTATTCTGTCAAAGTATTTTCCCACTAAGGTAAAACTTTGTCCGTGCGCATGTCTACAATTTTCGTAATGATAGGAATGTCAAAATGGATTGATTATGTGACTGGAGATTGACACATCATTACAGAATAATAATTTACTTCTGGTAAATCATTTCATTAGGAAGTAGCCGGAGAATCTGCTCTTGGATAAAGTTCATGAAGTAGAAAAACGTTATCCGAGGTATGTATCTCATTGGTCACTTTGTGTGTGTGTGTTTTTGGATCTTTACTGTGGTGTTTTCATATTAGACTTGGATTGGAAAAGAAGGCTACATCTTTTGATGATTAATACCAGAGGGGTATTTTTCGAGAAAAAAATCCAGAGGAGTACTGGACGTTGAAATATGTGATCTGTTGTTGACTGTCATATGATATGGTTGCATTCCAGGTGAGATACTGGATGTAAAAGTAATATTTTCATCTCTATTCCAACATTTTTTTTTCACTAAGACGATGATATAGTATGGGATACAAGATGCTGAAATATTGCAAATATCATTTGCAGAAAAGTCAGATCCACAGTGCATGCATATGCAGAGCGCAAGGAATGGTGGAGATGGAAATTGACATTTGAAGAAGTAACAGATTTACAGATATGGTACCAGAAGTGTTAAGGAATCAGAATAAGTTGGTTGTAGTTCAATGGTGCAAAGCAGAATGAACTGAAGCTATTGACCAATGGTTCTCAGACTCTTTTCTCTTTTTTTTAGCAATTCAGTTAACTTCATGAACAGTTGGATGTAAAGTTTGTTAGAGATGGCTGATTGTTGTAATGGTTATACTTACTCAAAAAATCTTGTGCTCTTATGTTCTTAAATGGGACACGCAGTGCTTGAAAATAAATGCAGCACACTGCTGGGTTGTAAGAGTTTTGAATAATTTGCTGAATTATGCTGGTGAACTAAATTATGGCTTCTTTCAGTACATACATGTAATTTGAATACCCGTTCAACTTTTTATGGGCATTGGCATAATGCAAGTTTCTAACATTTTGATATACCAGCTTTTGAGGTGCCTTTCTCCGACACAACCTAAGGTCTTCTTTGGTTCAAAGGATATTCATACGAAAAACGTAGGCTTCACATTCTATAGTATTTTGTCCTGTAGCGCCTTTTGTAATAAAGGAATTAAGCATATGAAAAGTATATAGGAAATTTTCCCGTGGAGGTGATTTATCAGGGAAATAAAAGGATTCAAAGCATCCACTTAGACCTCACTTTTCTTAACATATGGATTCGATTTTCCTAAATGGTTTCATATCTCGTTATGTCATACATATGCATTGATGTTTTCGTAAAATTATCGTCACCCGTAGCAACGCCCGGGCACTCACCTAGTCAAAGGCTAGAAAAGTCTTGTTCCCTCTCAAAAGAAAGATCGCCAAATTGAGTTCCTGTTCTACGCTTGATTTGACCAAATGTGAAATTGCCGGATGAGGAAAGAGGTTATAGGAACTCTTCGATCCTGCAAACTAAATCCAGCAGAGCAATTCGGGCACGGCAAATGTGAACGTGGTGCGGGCTTCGGATGGTCCGGCACTCCAGCTAAGGTTTGACTTCGCGCGGGATCTTGGCAGCTACCAGTCGGAGAGAACACTTGGATTTCTTGCTGGCCAGGGTCAAACGCAGAGTCTGCAAATTGATTTTCTCAATCGTATTTTTTCAACGATCACGTAGTTTCGTCGTTGCCGCGCTGTAGTCAAATGGATCGCCGCAACCGACAAATTCAGCCTTTTTCCCATTTTCGGGATCAGGTTGAGTAAGGATCCGCGTAATTGTTCGATTGTATTTTTGACCGCTGGAATGGGAGGTCTTTTCGTCTTTTTATACGAGAAACTTAGCATAGTACTGTATTTAATTCCTCGACGAGGTACGCACGTGCGTGTGGCGACGAAAATACGAGCTAGTTTATCAACATGTCTGTATTCGTCCAGTTTGGATACGCAGAAATATACGGATGCCGACGGCGGAATGGCCAGCCAAGTTGCACGAGCGCAACAAAAGGAAATGATGAGCTGAAAATTAATAAATTCGCAAAGGGCTTTGAAGGCGAAGGCTACCTGATATCTCTCTTGGTCGGTGTGTTGCTTCGCGAGGAGGGAACTCGCTTGGCCCGGGCTTTGCCTAGTTGGTCAGGCGCCTAAGCGGGTGTGTTCTGTAGGGGTCTAAAATTTAGAGAATTCTAAATAAAAAATATAATCATTTAAGAGTATTAAATAAAGTTTAATTACAAAACTAACTGCAGAACTTCTGGTCTAATTCGCACTGCTGGGTTGTAAGAGTTTTGAATAATTTGCTGAATTATGCTGGTGAACTAAATTATGGCTTCTTTCAGTACATACATGTAATTTGAATACCCGTTCAACTTTTTATGGGCATTGGCATAATGCAAGTTTCTAACATTTTGATATACCAGCTTTTGAGGTGCCTTTCTCCGACACAACCTAAGGTCTTCTTTGGTTCAAAGGATATTCATACGAAAAACGTAGGCTTCACATTCTATAGTATTTTGTCCTGTAGCGCCTTTTGTAATAAAGGAATTAAGCATATGAAAAGTATATAGGAAATTTTCCCGTGGAGGTGATTTATCAGGGAAATAAAAGGATTCAAAGCATCCACTTAGACCTCACTTTTCTTAACATATGGATTCGATTTTCCTAAATGGTTTCATATCTCGTTATGTCATACATATGCATTGATGTTTTCGTAAAATTATCGTCACCCGTAGCAACGCCCGGGCACTCACCTAGTCAAAGGCTAGAAAAGTCTTGTTCCCTCTCAAAAGAAAGATCGCCAAATTGAGTTCCTGTTCTACGCTTGATTTGACCAAATGTGAAATTGCCGGATGAGGAAAGAGGTTATAGGAACTCTTCGATCCTGCAAACTAAATCCAGCAGAGCAATTCGGGCACGGCAAATGTGAACGTGGTGCGGGCTTCGGATGGTCCGGCACTCCAGCTAAGGTTTGACTTCGCGCGGGATCTTGGCAGCTACCAGTCGGAGAGAACACTTGGATTTCTTGCTGGCCAGGGTCAAACGCAGAGTCTGCAAATTGATTTTCTCAATCGTATTTTTTCAACGATCACGTAGTTTCGTCGTTGCCGCGCTGTAGTCAAATGGATCGCCGCAACCGACAAATTCAGCCTTTTTCCCATTTTCGGGATCAGGTTGAGTAAGGATCCGCGTAATTGTTCGATTGTATTTTTGACCGCTGGAATGGGAGGTCTTTTCGTCTTTTTATACGAGAAACTTAGCATAGTACTGTATTTAATTCCTCGACGAGGTACGCACGTGCGTGTGGCGACGAAAATACGAGCTAGTTTATCAACATGTCTGTATTCGTCCAGTTTGGATACGCAGAAATATACGGATGCCGACGGCGGAATGGCCAGCCAAGTTGCACGAGCGCAACAAAAGGAAATGATGAGCTGAAAATTAATAAATTCGCAAAGGGCTTTGAAGGCGAAGGCTACCTGATATCTCTCTTGGTCGGTGTGTTGCTTCGCGAGGAGGGAACTCGCTTGGCCCGGGCTTTGCCTAGTTGGTCAGGCGCCTAAGCGGGTGTGTTCTGTAGGGGTCTAAAATTTAGAGAATTCTAAATAAAAAATATAATCATTTAAGAGTATTAAATAAAGTTTAATTACAAAACTAACTGCAGAACTTCTGGTCTAATTCGCGAGACGAATCTAATGAGAGTAAGTAAGACGTAGTTAGACGATGGTTACTGTAGCATGACTGTAGCAAAACATAGATTAATTAGACTTATTAGATTCGTCTCGTAAAGATGTACTCATCTGTAAAAAAGTTTTATCATTAGACTTTATTTAGTACTAGATTCTCTTTGTTTAGAGCTCTTTAAACTTTAGTGCTAAAGTAAACGAACAGGGCCGAACATTCTCGATGGAGAACGCAAGAAAGAAAGCTACCTTTCTAGTAACTATTGCTGTACCTTTCTAGTACCTCCTGGTTTATTGTTATGGTGACTATAGTCTGTACTACAAAACTGCTGAGCCGTCAGAAAGGGATTTGAACGGTTTATTAATTTCTCGCCCGTTTGAATGAGACGGCTGGTTTTGGTAGTATTTTCCTCGTACTATCCATCCATTGAATGTATTAACACGTCTTTTTCTTCTCATGAAATGGTACTGTTCTTAAAATTAGTGGAAACGGTTTGCTATGTTTATTCATTTGCCCTTTGTCCAATTATTACTGCTATGGTTGGGTTTATACAGAAATCACAACAATTCATACAATTGGCTTGATGTGACACCCCGTGTCACTAAATCCAGCCAGCAAACACATCAGGAACTAAGCATAGACTTAAACCAAATCAGTTCAAAATTCGAAATCATTTAATTCAAACATTTGTCAAATCTAAGCTTGTGAAGAAACTCGAACATTTAACTAACGACCTGATCCTGAGAAAATTTCTGTAGAAATCCTGTCTGATAAGAGAATTTTAGAGAATGTTCCAGAATTTTTCAAATTCGGAAAGTGCCTCTAAAAATTCAGTGAAGTCCGTGCAAATCCTGCTGTTCCTCGAATTTTAATTCAAAATCAGTAGCTCCAAACTGTATCGACCCCAAA